>KN884415.1:12233-27951 GCA_000934455.1 Apostichopus parvimensis
ACAATACTTGGGTATACACTGTGGGAACTGTACTCTGGACTTGTTGCACCAAGTAGCTGTAGTGACATTACTTGGGAAACAACTTTTTTCTAACAACTAACCAAATTACAAATCTTTAATGAACCTTCAAAACTTTTGTTATTTAGATGTTATTTCTAATATATGTTTTTGTACAATAATATGGAGACCCTGTTAGAAAATTGAAGGGTAAAAAATATGAATAGCTTTGAAGATAAAGGTTCAAGATATATCCTGGTGATTGTAATATACTAGAAGGATTAGATCTTTTGGCAGGATCAGTCATAACAGGATCAACTACATACTTCAGTGACGTAACTATAAGCCTGGGGGCTCAGCCCTAAGTGGCCCCTATCAGATCCAAGCAAGCGTGTCAGCAGAAATGTTGACAAGAGGGGGGGGGGGGGGGATCAGTAGGTCATGTAGGTGCAACACATTATTTGATACTGTCTAAGCGGAGCGCCACCATTGGTTGGCGCGGAGCATACCAACAATTTTTTTGCCAAAAAATACTCCTAGACATTCGGAAAAGACACTTCCCCGGGGTTCAAGTTGCATTTACACATCTCTTATTTTGAGATTTCATGTTTTAGGATTTTGACTTTTTGTAATGCATCAGTATAGCGGGGGGCCCCCTTTTGGTCGGGGCCTCCGGCTCAGCACGGTCTGAGCCCATAGGAGTTACACTACTGACGTACTTTAGTAAAACTGCCCAAGTGAAGCAGTTTGTATCCACTAGCCAAAACTTTCACTATGGTAGCTAAATATCTGTATGATTCAGAGAATCAAAGGTGCCATGATGTGCCACTGATGCCACACTGATGCCACTGATGTGTCAGCTCTAGCGAGCATAACGTCGAGCTGGTAGGGGTTGTTTTCTCTTGCAAAAATTTACTTGGATGATTTAGTGTTTCAAGTCAGTGGTGATATCATTATATGCTACATAAATCAGCGTTTGATATTCCTGTTAATTTAACTTGGCATCAAATATTTGATGATGTCTCTGGTTCGTGATTAGATTCCATCTTGATTTTACTTTCGTACTTATTAGAAACATCCATTATAGAGGTCAATAAGAAGACTTATAGACTTCAATTAAAGGCATTGAAGACTCGCGCACAAAGAAACGACTCATGCTGGTAATCTGACCTAGTTTCGAATGAGGTGTAACAGAAGTGTTAGACACCACCATCGATCCCAGAAAATACACACAGCTTGCTACCGTCGGTAATTAGACACTAGTGCACATTCAACACATACAGCTACGGTCAATACCCACAACACAGTGTACATAGCAGCAATGGACATCTCAGGTCCAGCTTAGGATAACAAGGTATCACGTTTCATTACTGTCTGCATTTTGTAGCGACACGAAAAAAACTTCACTTGCAAGCAACGGAAAGTTAACAGCGGCACGCGGTTTGGGGCGAGTCTTCAATGCCTTTAAGAGAGGATTTTAATAAGAGAGGACTTGAGGATAACTCAAGACTGTTTTGTCACAACTTGCCAAAGAAACTTTACAACACTTAATTCTTACTCCAGCAGGCAGCTATATCTATATACATATTGTTTTCAATTTATTTATTTCATCTTGAATGACATCGTCCATATGGTATGTGTGCCAGCTTCAATTACAGTCGCCTTGGTTCCTATTGGACATCCTAATTGTATAACTGAATAAGAGGGGAAACTTCTCCCAATTGGTCTCACAGCTTATATGTTTTATTCAACTTATTCTCTCATCTATATTCAACTTTATTTTAAATAACCTCACAGTTGTACGATTCATCTCAAAATGACATCTGTATATTTGGGAACTTGGGCATTCATACCGTACACCTCCCAATGTCATATCAGATATCAAAACTGATGTCATTTTGATAATCTATATTCAACATAATAAATGCTCTAATCTTATGCTACTGCTTTCTTTCCATGTAACCATGAAGCTAAAATTTCGTCTTTAGGCCAAAGTTTAGTTCTTCGATACAATTTATTGCTCTTACCTGTCATAGTAATACATGTTGTTTGGGAAATTCACTTTTGTTCATGCATTTGCATAGTTCAGCATAACTCGCTTACAGTGGCATAAAACTACTTTGCTTTGAAGTGACATAGGTGCATAAATTGATAGTTTTACATTACTCCTGTCAAAGTTAAGGATTTAAGTGTGATTGTATGTTAAGTAATCTCTAATTGTTATATCTCTACTCTAAGAAGGAAGAATATATACAAGTATCTAAGTCTGTAGTACTCTTATAACTTCCGATGTTGCAACTATACAATTATTGTCTAAATGTAAACCTGTCATGTTTCTGTTTTCTTTGATCTTGTTAGAATGTAGTCTTTTACACTATACACATATTTGAGGTCATTCGGGTCAAATTGTGAAAACCTTGTAAACACGATATCTCAAGAAGGAAAGCTTGGGAGGACCTCATATTTTGTGTGTACAAGCACCTAATTGAGTACTAGAAGCATTTTGTTTTTAGTGGAGGTCAAAGTCACTTGGGGTAAAATTGTGAAATCCTTGTAAACATGAAATCTCAAGAAGGAAAGCTTGGGAGGACCTCATATTTAGTGTGTAGAAGTACCACATTGAGTACAAAAAGTGTATTGTTTTTGGTCGAAGTCAAAGGTCATTTGGGGTCACCAGGGGTCAAATTGTGAAAACCTTGTAAACACGATATCTCAATACTGGAAGCTAGGGCCGACCTTTAATTTAGTGTGTAGAAGTACCACATTGAGTACAAAAAGTGTATTGTTTTTGGTCGAAGTCAAAGGTCATTTGGGGTCACCAGGGGTCAAATTGTGAAAACCTTGTAAACACGATATCTCAATACTGGAAGCTAGGGCCGACCTTTAATTTAGTGTGTAGAAGTACCACATTCAGTTAAAGGAGCATATTGTTTTTGGTGGAGGTCAAAGTTCATTTGGGGTCATCCGAGGTCAAATTGTGCAATCCTTGTAAACATGTACACCCTCACTATACATTATGTCAGATTCGTGAAGAAAACTGCTCATCTTACATCATCGAAACCACAATGCATTTTTGCATTCTAGTTGTATATGGCACTGTCTGTACATGTCTGTGTATAGCTATATCACAGCACTATACTTTGGTGTAAAACAACAACATTTATCTGTATGTGAGATAGCTAGTTTGCTTTGCTTGGAAGCAATTTTGTTTTACGAAAATCACATTTTCTCAGCCATTCCTTTTAACTTTTCAAGCTTTACTGAAAATGTTGAACAAGCAAAAATGAGAAAATATCAGTTTAAAAATTGTAATTCTTAATATATTCCTACTTGAACAGTTTCAAAAACAGACACATTTAAACAGAGAAAGGTGTTAGTAGCAGAATAAAGTCAATCAAAGTCATGATTGCAGTCAAATTGTTATACCATTTAAACTAAATATTAAAAGCACTCATCCCCATATGGGTGCTTGCAAGCATTACAGTTACTATGGCAATATTTGCACCATTAAATATTTACCTTGGCTAAAATGAATCCTTTCATAAGCACACAGAAGATATCAATATTCATAGGGAAACTAATTTATTAAGACATACCACATTGCAACTTTTTAAATGCTACTCGAGGGCACTGCTGATATAAAAATTTCAATGATTTCATGATTATATCAATTCTTGTTTAATTGCCAAAATCTTCCACAACTTGGTCTAACAGACGTGACATTTCTCGCCCCTCTTCAATTTGATGAGTCATAAGTTAGGATGACGCCACCTTTGTATACTCTAATGCTATTTACGACTCTTTTCTGGAGTTGCAGAAAAGAAGCTTACACACTCTGAAAATCTCACATGTGACATGAAGAATGGAAAGAAAATGTTGAAAGAGTAAACAACATACAAACATGTTAAGAAAATCTGGTAGAAAGAGTTACCATTTAAAGGCAGAGGTGGGATCTTAACCATCATAATTGAGACCACAGAAATAAATTTGACCTGAACTTCTGGAACCTTTTCTGAAATACTTTTTGGGGCAAAGTTGGATGAAGCTATTCGAGGTCCTATCCATTAATGCCCTTTACTTTTGATTATTTAAAAGTACCATTCACAGCCATGTAAATAATGGAGGCAGTGCAACCCCCTCCCCCCCCCCACCCCAAGACACCATTGAAATGTACCAGTGAAAATATTGTGCAACATTTACAGTAAATGATTGGTGATAATCTTGATGAATTGCACATGAAGATAGCCCATCTATTAGCCCTGCTCCTACCCCACATTTGTCAAAATGGCCTAGGCATGCAAGAATTGTATGGCATAGTAAACCCATTAAACATAACAGCCTAGTGTGACCACACAAGTTGTATGACCTCACCGAGATGTTTTCCCAGATAAAATATTTTGACCATTTTTAACAGATTTAGTCTTTAGTTTCAAAGGTTGACCTTGATATGAGACTATGATATTAATCAAAATTGGCTCCATTTTCAATACTTTATGACCATTACAAGGACCTATATAACACTAAAATGTTTTACTTGAATTCATAGGGTACAAACACAATCTGCTTTGGTTTGGTTGTGTAAGACCAATCCATCTACCTACAATACCAATACAAGTTGACAACTAGAACTACACAAGGAGCCTTGAGCTTCAGTAGTCATAAACATTATACTTTCAGGTACAAAGAAATGAAACAAGAAGCAAGACATTACAATACAAAATACAAACCACTTATACAAAGCATTGTAATATCATATGGTTAAAAAATAGCTACTCACGGTATGACATTATGGTCACAAGAACTGCCTTACAAAGCGTGCATGCAAGACGAATTTCAAGATATCAACAGGGAAATTTAGTTTCTAAAATTGGATGAAGAAAATTAGTTGTACAAAAGGAATCTTACATTTACAAGAGTTGGTTTTTAGTAAGCAGAGCAAATAGCTTTTGAGCAAAATGATACTATTATTAATCTCAAATCTGCCAGTAATTGTGACATACACCGTTCATGAGCTTCGGTTACTCACATAGCATAGACAACAAAGTTTATCAACAATAGGGCAGTTTCTCTGGCCCAGTTAGCTCTTACGGTCAACATGTTCCCCTTGGACGAGTCTTTGTCCCACAGAGGGACAACATCTTTTGTTTATAGATGAGATTCAGATGTTCTGGACAAAATGTTGAAACAATTGCCAAAGTTAGCACTCAACAGGGTGCTTTTGCTATCCACACAATCTCTTCCACCTCTTGAATAGTAAACCATTCCAGAACCTTAAACAAAGTGTCACCAGATCGAAGGCCCTCTGTGGAGGGAAAGGTTTAACAACACAGATGGTCTGTTTGCTCTAATCAGAAGTATCTCCATTGAAAAGTTTCAAAGGCCTGCTGCTATGGACTGATGAAAGTGCAATTCACATGAGACTGAAGACATTGGTCAGGAATAAATATGTCAATGTATTAAACCAGTTTATAGCAAATGTTCATGGCTCAGAATGAGTTCCAGTTTGTGTAATTTATATTGGCGTCTTTGCTGGCAATGGCTTCATGGATATGTTGAATAGAGATGGTCTTGATAGTTCATCCTTGTAGAGAATTGGTCCTTCTTATTCTACAATCCATGTCCTCTAGTGCTTAATATTTCATTCTCTGTATTATGTTTCCTTCAGGAGACAAACCAAAAGTTCATATTCAAAGCTCTTCTATATCATATCACTACTTCTTACTGCTTCCAAAAGTAAATGGAAAATGAAAAACTAGTCAAAGCCTCTGTTTATCCCTTAATTCGTGGCTTCTGTCGCTGAGGAGGCCAATGAGCGGGAAGTCACTATCACGGTCTACATTTTGTACGATGTGTAACACGTTTAACAAACACGAACAAGGATTGTTCAGCAGGGATACAGATAACAACTCCAGACACCATTTTGCAATGCCTACAAGCACCTTACTCGAAAAAAAACATGAAATTCTGATGAAAGTTGAAAAGCGTGTGTCCAGAAATAACATACACTAAAGCATCACTTCTTCTTAACACCGGACACACTATCCACAAATTTTCACAATGGTAATAGTAAGAAAGGTCGTTTCCAAGGTAACCACACAAAGGTCGTTGCCATGGCGATTAATCTTCCTCTTCTTCGGAATCTTCTTCCTCAGCGGTTGCTAACCAGGTAAGCCACTGATTGACCTGCAGATAAAAGTATATTAGATGGTTTTAAGTGATTCTTCTAAAGTCAATCACCAATACCACCCTCCTCGCTCCATCATTATAATCTTACAACATTCTTACCAAAATACTTTATAAGACAACATCAGTATCCGATATAGTGAAATCCTGAGGTTAAAGCACTCGTGTAAAAAAAAACTAGTGTAAGAGTTTATAATGAAACATGTATTTCCTCTCTGAAATTGTCCAAACTTGCAAGTTCTTGCAACATTTTGAGCAGATTTGCATGAAATATTTACAATCATATTCACAAATGAGATGCTGTTACAGATTTCTTCATTCTCTGAACTCAAATTTTTGGTACATATATTTGGTGACAAATTAACCCAAAAAGTGAATTTGTTTTCCCATTTTGTTAATGATTATACTAACAGAATGAACTGGCTGGATACCACATGTTGACAATCGAACCAATAAAGTAGTCATTTGCCTTCATTTGGATGAAAACATAAAAGGTCTGTTAGTTTGATCAATTACAATCTCATTTTTGGGGGACTGTGAAATGTTTATCACATTTCATAACCAATAATCATAACAATTTCTTTAAACTGAAAACATACAAAACTAATGTCTCATCATTTCACACAATCCAAATGAACTTGAATTTTCCTGAAGATGCACAAATTAAAAACAAATATTCCAGCTGTATGAAATTGTTTTTGTTTTACCTGGAACAAGGCCTTGCCCTTTCCTGGGAATTCATCAGTGATGTCCTCCTTCCAATGCATAAAGGATTCCTCTTCACAGATCTCCATGTCATAGAAGTTGATAAAGAACCGAAGGAGCATGCCTACAGAGATGATGGGGGAAATCTTTCATCAATTCAGGAGTATTGGAAACAAGATGTTATCTCAATGGGTAGGGTGGGGGGAGAAGTGGCTGGGGGAGGGGGGTGGCATGTCATAAACAAGTTGATAAAGAACCGAAGGAGCATACCTACAGAGATGATGGGGGAAATATTTCATAAATTCAGGAGTATTGGAAACAAGATGGTATCACAATGGGTAGGGGGAGAAGTGGCTGGGGGAGGGGGGTGGCATAATGTCATAAACAAGTTGATAAAGAACCGAAGGAGCATGCCTACAGAGATGGGGGAAATCATTCATAAAGTCAGGAGTATTGTAAAACAAGATGTTATCTCAATCGGTAGGGGGGGGGAGAAGTGGCTGGGGGAGGGGGGTGGCATAATGTCATAAACAAGTTGATAAAGAACCGAAGGAGCATGCCTACAGAGATGATGGGGGAAATGTTTCATAAATTCAGGAGTATTGTAAACAAGATGGTATCACAATGGGTAGGGGGAGGAGTGGGGGTAGGAGGAGTGACTGGGGGAGGGGGGTGGCATAATAATAATAATAAAAAGCAGTTATTTTTACGACGCTTAAGTGACCAATAATGTGGGAGAAGCCCGCAAGGGCTTATGGATTACAACTTACACATCGGGTGGCTTCCAAATCAACATTTCAATTTAGAAAGTCATTTCAGATGGGAAAACTGTAGATTGCTCTTGGATGAAAAAACCCACTTTGCTATGATCCTGCCGGGGATCGAACCTGGAACCTCCCGATTGCTAAGCCTCATTGCTTCAAATGCCACCGCCTTCATCCACTCGGCCACAGCACCGGTTGTAATGTAATAATGTAATGTTATAATGTAATAAACAATGAAGGAAAATTAAACAAACTTGACATGAAAAAGACCTCAAGAATTGCCATAATCAAACAAACCTTTCGGAAAGTTGTTGTTGAAACAATGCGTCTGTAAAGAGTAGAGAGCACACAGTTGGACCTTTGGTTTTTCGTGGAGGAATTTCTTCAAGACCGGTGAGAATTTCTCCAGCAGTGCTTTCTCTTTCTCCTGTAGAGTCTTCTCTGGCAGTATCGCTGGGTCAATGTTAGGACTTAGAGTTGTTTCTTGAGTCACGTATTTCAAAATGCTGAGAAAAACAGGAAATCATATATTTATGTAGTTGTGTAAAAGTAAAATGGCCTGACGTTTCGATCCTAGCAGGATCTTCTTCAAAGGCTAAATGACAAGTAACAGTAACAAACGGGACAAAAACTCGCACAGAATACAGACAGGTTAATGAGCATGGTGAACACAAAGAGATAGTTGTAAGGGGATTAGTAGACAAGGGATGGAGAGAAGAAAGAAAGAAACCAACAGGGGAAGAGGATAGGTAGGAGATAAACAGTGGAGGGACAAAGAGAGGATTAAGAAAAGGGGGTAGGGAATAAACTGGAGAAGGACAAGGAATAAACTGGAGGATTCATGTAGTTATTCAGTGACTGACACAATCAGGGAACATGAATTCATGTGGGTATAAAACATAAGCATTAAAAAGATGAACTGCTACACCATGGTGCCAAAATGTTAAGTATTGTCTGCATTGATACACCTTTGCATTGACACTACAAACATAATTAACGATGTGTTGACCAGTAAAGTGTCAAGGGTTGAAGTCTTGTTTAAACTCCTGCGAAATATGGTAAGCTTTTAAAAAGAATATTTGTCGACTTAGGGTAAGAGAACCCCAAACTTGGTTATAATGGTTACGGTTTCTGTTTAATGTTGGGGTACTTGGTTTATGGAATCCTTGATTGCTGGCAAACAGATCAAACAGAAGCTCGAAAATACTTGAAAGTAACTTCTGCACATAGAATGATCAACAAAGCCATTTTTTTTACTTGAAAACTTGATTCATTCAGTTCATGTACTACAACAGCTCAAGAAAAAGTTTAACAAATTATGGAATTGCATTTAAAGCAGTTGTGTTAAAGAAAAGAAAAAAACAGTCTCTCTTTTCAAGCTTTCCAATATGTTGGTCGAGAATAATATATCATTGACATAACTAGAAATTCAATTAACGCTATACTGTACAAACCTCATTGTAAGAGCATTGACAAAGGTCTTATGTTCATGCAGATCGCTGGTAACATTCTCCTTAATCCATTTGTACAGCGTGGATGGACTGGGATCGTTGGTGAGCTTCTTCCAAACATCGATGTGAAGACGCAGAAGAGGAAATAGGAAGCTGAGACCCTGAGAGAGGAAGAAGAAGATATCACTGTAAGACTGTCACACCTAAACACATCTACACCACATGTCACTCACATCAACAAACAGTAAGCTCTCACCATCCGCCTCTCTTCTCATCAGCAAACACATCTACACCACATGTCACTCATCACCAAACACCTAGTAAGTCTACACCATCTCTCTCCTCATCACCAAACACCTAAACACATCTACACCACATGTCACTCATCTCATCACCAATCACCTAGTTAGTCTACAACATCTGCCTCTCTCTACTCATCACCAAACACCTAAAGACATCTACACCACATGTCATTCATCTCATTACCAAACACCTAGTAAGTCTACACCATCTCTCTTCTCATCAACAAACACCTAAAGACATCTACACCACATGTCAATCATCTCATCACCAAACACCTAGTAAGTCTACACCACTTCTCTACTCACCACCAAACACCTTGTAAGTCTACACCATATCTCTCCTCACCACCAAACACCTAGTAAGTCTACACTGTCTCTCTCCTCATCACCAAACACCTTAAGACATCTATTCCACATGTCACTCATCTCATCACCAAACACCTAGTAAGTCTACACCATCTCTCTCCTCATCAACAAACACCTAGTAAGTCTACGCCATCTGCCTCTCTCTACTCATCAACAAACACCTAAAGACATCTATTCCAAATGTCACTCATCTCATCACCAAACACCTAGTAAGTCTACAACATCTCTCTCCTCATCACCAAACACCTAAACACATCTACACCACGTGTCACTCATCTCATCAACAAACACCTAAACACATCTACACCACATGTCACTCATCTCACCACCAAACACCTAGTAAGTCTACACCATCTCTCTTGACATCTACATCACTCATCTCTCACCAAACACCTAGTAAGTCTACACTATCTCTCTCCTCATCAACACCACTCGTCTCTCACCTTGTCTTCCAATATATCCATCATCCTCTCCTTGTTCTGATCCATCTCTGGTAACATCTTCTGCATGTTCACTTTACTCTCTGTGAATCTTTTCAGCAACCATTCCTTGTCTTTCTCCTTGGCAATCTTCTGCAGACACAAGAGGAAGAGAGGATAGCAGACGCCATTCTCCATCAGTTCTGCTAGTTCTGCCAGAGTTATGATCTCATCAGTCACAGCTTTGGCTCCCAGGCTTGCGATCTGAGACTTGATTAAAGGCGTCTCCACCTCCAGCTCGGGGAGATGTTCTAATAAAATAGACAATCCCTGCAAACAAAAAACAGAAAAAGATGGTACCAAGATTTGCACATTGTGTCAACCAAAGTCCATGCATATAATCATAAAAATATTGGCATTTGTAGCCTTAATTAGTTATTTGGGTATATTATACATATATATATATATTTTTCGCTCGCTGAGTATATAAGTTAGAGAGACTGTGATTTTGATCCTAGCAGGATCTCCTATAAAGGCAAACAAGGGACTAAATGGCACAATTCAAATAGTTATTGGGTTTAATATAAGTAGAAGAAAAAAACACAGAGACAAATTAAGAACAAAAACGGGGAAAATTGAGCTCTCTCTCCTCCTCTCCACTAGACAGATACCAGGGAAACTTACATCCAGATAGTTTATATCTGTAAAGAGGCCATCTTTCTTGGCTGATGCCATCAGCTGACAGCACAAATCTCTCTCCGAGTCAGTCTTGGAGATACAACTCATCATAACTTGACAGAGAAGACCTGATCGATGACGATTTGGGATCTTGAGATCTTTGAAACACTTCAAAGACGCTTCCAAATCCTTCTTCTCGTACATATTATCAAGCAGAGAATCCTGTTGGGGTGACAGGAGAAGAAATTGAACAGGAGAAGGAGAATTGACAGGAGAATTGACAGGAGAAGAAAGAGTAAGATTTAACAGATTTAACAATTGAACAGCAAAATATGTAAAACATATCTACATTTGCTGCACATTGCCACGAGAATATTTAGCTCAAAACAATTTTATCTATGTAGGTGAGAACACCCTCTTGTTCAGGAATAACTTCTTCAGTGTCCGCATAGCAGAGTGCTATACAAAATGGTCAAATTGCTAAACCAGTGCTGAGATGTGTAGCAGGTTTTGAACACATGTTCAATGTAAATCACCTGAAGTTTTTGTACATTATATTTTGGTACACAAGATAACAGATGAAACAGCTAGACTGTATGGTATTCCAAGTCTAGCAGGCGGAGTTAAACCTCATGGTCAGATTTGCATAAATTTACATAAATATTATACAAGGACTAGACAATACCTCCTTACCTTACCCTGTCCTGCTCCACCATCCCAATATATCCATTGCAGAGAAATCATAGGTAATACAATTAAGCCCCTTCTGTGACAAGGTTAAATTAAGATTACACTACTTGCCATGAAACCACGATGGTGGAAGGGGTGTGGATGGGGTAAGTGGTAGGGGTAGGGATAAGGGGTGGACTATTAACAAGAGAACAAAGATCTTACCAGCAATGTAACCAGCTCTTCCTTACTGGGCGGCTGCTTCTTGGCCTGTCTAGACTTGTCTGCTGAGCTCGTGATCTGTTTCACTGGCATGTTGGGTAATCCTGGCTGCAGAGGGACTTGCTGAGGTGCCGCACCAAGAGGTGGGGGGTTCAGAGGTGCAACGGGGGGTTGCACTGGTAATGATTGGCTACTTGGTAGTGATAGTGGTGCAGACTTAGCACTTGGTGGCAGGGAACCAGGTCCTTGTGGTTTCAAGATTGGGTTGTTTGTGTTTGGACGTAGATTAAGCTACAGGGTCACCAAAACGAAATGCAATTAATGTAGTGTGATTTACGAGTTATATAACTGGACTGGACACTTCCTGTCAATTCTCCACCCTCCCGTCCCCTCCGCCTCTCAATTTACCCATCCTGCTCCACTTCCATATTCAGTAACGATTCTCATTCTGCTATGAGACCAGAATTGTCTCTTTTCTTCTAATAAAATGCTTTTTAACAATGACGACTAGAACACATTATACAGTTATGAATCAATCCTTCATCAACCCTGACAACAAACTCTCTCTACAAAAATATTATATTTAGTAAGTTAAATAAATTACAAAAACTAAACGTTAAAATACAAATATTCTACACAAAGGTATCAGTCTTTGTCACTTCTCTCATACAGGCACATACAGGCACATACATAGACGCATACATAGACGCATACACAGACATAGACACATACATAGACATATACATAGAAGCATACATAGGCGCATACATGGATGCATACAAAGACACATACACATACAAAGACGCATACACACCCACATACATAGACACATACATAGCCACATACATAGTCACATACATAGACACATACATAAACAAATCTGCATATTTCTATACCTGTTCAGTGTTCATTTTATTGAATCTTGGAGGACGATAGGTGTTTCCTTGGCCACCTTGATTCTGTCCTGCTTGGTTGACTTGGTTACGGTTCTGTTGGTACGACCCCTGCTGCGACCCTCCTCCTCCATCACTGTTACCTTGGTACTGCTGTTGTTGGTTGTACTGGTTACCCTGTTGGCTCCCCATGTTGCTCCTGGTTTGCTGGAACCGTGGGGCAGATGTCTTGTTGGTATTGTTCTTGTTGTTATAGTTATTAAAACCTGGATGGAAGAGAAACCAGACCACAGAGGTTACTTGTCAGTAGAGAACTGAAGGGAAGGATACATTAATGTAAAGGAATGTTGCAAAACCAATTTGAAACTTTCTAACTTCACTCTCAATTTTGTGTTGTTCATTTTACTTACATAAAAAGCAAAACTTCTCTTAAAATATCTCCCCTATAGCTCTCTGGGTTTTATGGAATGAAATTGTGGTGCGATCCCTACTTACACAGTATGCAAGACACTGTGGCTTCTAACTGTGCCCCATCCCCCTCCCTTCCCCCTCCATTCAAGCAAAACATTAGCTATATAGCACAGTGATGGACACTTCCTAAGGGGTAGGTAACTTGATCAGTAAAGTGTGGGGCTTGCAACCTTGACGTCACCAGCTCAATATCTCATTCTAGCTAAATTTTAATTTTTGCTCTTTTTAATTTTGAAAAAGAAACAAACTAGAATTCCAAGGACAAGATGAGAAAGTAAAAGTTCAAACTTGTAATTAATGAAAGTTAACACACTTCTTAGACTGACAGTCTGCAAACTATGGGGAGAGAACCAAATGGGTTGGGCTGAGAAAGATTTTCTCCAAACGTCGGAAAATTTACCTGCCGTTTTTGGAGCATGTCTACAGAAATTGAGTCATTTGACTTCACATCACATCCATAGTCCTAGCTAGCTTATACATTTTAGGAATTGATTCTGAAGGGGTGTAGGAGCTGGTGCGGTGTGGGGAAGGGGAAAGGGTCTGTCGGGAAGTGGGGGTCTGGTGGGAAGTGGCTCTGTCCTCATGAAAGATCTCGGGTCACTGGCTAAAATGTTTGCAGACTGCTGATGTAAATAATGGAATTCAAACAATAGATATTGTTCTTATCCTTTTGTTTAAAACTGACCTTGATTTTGCCTATTGTCTTGGTTGTTGTACTGGTTTTGATATGGCTGATCTCGGCTCTGAAATTGCCGGTAGGCCATTGCTCTCGGGTTAGGTTCATCATCAAAGAAACTTGGTCCAGTGCTGTATGAAGTAGCTAAAGAGTAGAACGAGAAATGAAAAAAATTATATATGCAAATCTACTAAATGACTTTAAGATGTTTTACTGGGTTAAATTAAATCTTTACCTCCTTTGTATGGTTAGTATAGATATTAGTGTTATGCGGTTATCATGAGCCCAGAGATATCATCGGTCTTTGTTCCAGCATCAGGAAGTCCCACCTGCCAAAACCGTTGCAGACAGCTGATAGTTAGTCCAGTTATTCGCTAATCACAACGACCTTGTTCAAATCTCCTGTTTGCAAAACATCTGCATTGGATACATGTCACCAAAGTATTGCAAATTTGCTTACCATAACCACCTTGTCCAAACTCTTGTACGAAAATTGTGTGCACTAGGTGTTACAGCTTGCAAAACTTCCAATTTAATTCTTGAAATGAGGAGATTTTAAGTTGAAATGATTGCACAAGAGCTATGGTTACACTAAAGCTACAGATAAGATCAATCTGTAATGAGTTCAAGATGACAATAACAGGGATGTTTTGTTGGCTAAACCAATTTGCTGAATACAAATGCTAGAAATGTTCTGAACTTCACATCATGACAGCATACTTGCGAGGCATAGATAAGAATTTAAGAATTTACTTCAAATTTTGTAATATTCTGTTGAATGCATCTAGCAACAGCAGAGAGAATGATGTCACCATGGCAATAAAACTTGTCTTTCTTATGTTTAATTCATTTTATCTCTATAAATTTCATTTTTTTTTTGAGATGGGGTCTGATATATGACTTTCTACTATTCCTCACTGCTGCTAACAGATCTGCATGGAGGACGATGTCAGCTGCAACCGTTATGTCTCCCCGACGACTTCACAGCCATGGGACTGATTGAGTGAATATTATAACTTACATGGATTTTCTTGATAGAATTCATTCAGTCCTGTCATGGTCCACATGGACGGGTTCTGAACACCTCCTCTGTCGTTCACCTGACCAAAGAAGTCAGCCTGCGGGTTGCGATTCGGCTTCTTTGTGTACGTCATTTCCTAAAAAAAATCAAGTTTCCAAATAAAATAACATTTCCAAGCAGATATATGATGAATTTTTGTCTCCACTGCATTATGACAGCAATTGCTACTTACAGGAAACATGAATTGAAACATGAACATCACAAAGAGCTGAGACGGCTAATAACATGAAAGCTGCTGGTGGTACCAGCCTTCTGTTTGACTCATCAAGCCTTTACAAACGTTTGGTAGGCCTTTTATGTTCCAATGATCTTACTGTGGTAACTGTACTAACATTTTGCAGGAATTGTTGATTTCTACAGGCCTGTTTTGCAAACTAGCAAACCTAACCTACAGTACTGCACTAACGGTGCAATAGAAGGGATTTCATCCAGGTTGTTGCTAAAGGCCTTTGACCAGAACAGTTACATCATCACTCAGAGCTATAGGGCAACTCTGATGATTCGTTTAAAAGTCGTACATACATATCTGCTTCAGAACTTTATTTTCTGAAATTCATCAGCAAACACGTATTGAGACTTTAACTGCCAAGGTTTATGGAACATGTAAATTATTATATGTCACAAGATCTGTAATGAGGATTTGTTTTAAGTCGTACCTTAGCTGCCGAGATTTATGAAACATGTAAATTAATATATGTCACAAGATCTTTGATGAGGATTTGTTTAATTCGTACCTTAACTGCCAAGATTTATGGAACACGTAAATTAATTAATGTCACAAGATCTTTGATGAGGCTTTGTTTTAAGTCGTACCTAAGCTGTGGAGATTTATGGAACATGT
>KN884416.1:10097-25264 GCA_000934455.1 Apostichopus parvimensis
TTAAGCTGATGTGAAGTGAACTTGTACTTCTTACCTGTTTGACACGTGAGCCCATCAAAACCAGTCAGACACAAACAGTTGAACGTATTGGGTCCGATGAAGGTGCAAGTGCCTCCATTCAGACATGGTAATGTCAAGCAAAGATTAATGGCTACAAAAACAAAATTAACAACACCAAAACAGCCTTTAATTATATGTCAAAAATCTTGAAAGAATCAAGAATAATAATAATCATATAGAAAATGAAAATACTAAAACAGGCATTGCAAAGAGCACTAGGGACCTGTTTGGCAATTTAAAAAGAAAATAGCCTATGTGATAGAACTGTAGTCTAACACTAGCTAGTAATCTTTGCACTTGTCTACTAGGCATAAGTATTACACACCTGTTACGCTATTAGGCATATTTGTAGTGTGGCAGAGGAAAACTAACAGGGCCTATTGAATCACTTAGCTATTAGCAGTGGTGTAAACCAGAACGGGTATGCCGGGGTTGTGAGGGATGGACCCTCCTCAGATTCCCTGCTTGCCCCATCCACAAAATACAAAATGGAACAAGTCAACAATAAACCTATTCACTAATATTTTTTAAAAACAAATATATCAACTTACAACTTATACTTATTATATTACTTTCAATATTTCCATGTTAGCACAACAGGGAAAGAGGAGACTAATAGGGTCAAAATTGCCAAATTGGAATAAAGCGACCATGTTAATTTAACTCTCTTAAGGTTCATCATTCTGGACATAAAAATAGGGTTACAAAGCATAACTTTGCGAATGTAATAGGCTATTGTAAAATATGCTTCCCCTACGTCCCAACCCCATCTCCTCCCACTCCCCTCGGTTAGGCCACTGTAGCTTAGTATATTAGGCAAGTCTTAGTATTGTAAGCCTAAGCTAAGATTATCCACGGCAATCGCCTGTAGTAAACAATATGTTAGTTCTATTATTAACTACAAAATTACAGTTTTCATCATCCACCATGCCACAGTTGTACCACGATCTGTTCTAGACTAAGGTGGACCTAAACACAAGCCAACTCTACCACTCTATAATCTAATCTATTACGATTCTATGTCAGAAGCATCATGAATTAATTAAATTCGAGGCAAAATCAACTGAACAATCAACTCATCACAAATATGAGGATAATCAGATAACAATGCCATCGAATGCAAACTACAAATCCAAACATCAATTGCAAATTCGTGCTAGTATTTTTCAGTTTCTGTCCCCAAAAGTGAACCGATAAATGCTAGCATTGTTGATAAAATTTGTGTAATTTGCTGGAATAAATTAAAGTCTTGCTAATACTTGTACAATATATTCAGATATATATTGCTAAAGAGTATGATTTTAAGGCAAAACATATAGCAATAGTATATTATAAATACAAAGTATGTTAAAGACAAGCCATCAAGAATGATTAACCATGCATGAGCCCATTACTAATGAACACTCTCACTACTATGTCTTAAGCCTAAGCTATGTTACAGATTGATCATACAATAACAATAATAGGCTACAAACTGTACTGATGTTAATCCAGTTTTCAAAATAGAAATAGAAATGATGCTCACCTCTGTATAAAAGTTGAAAGGCACCTTCCATGTTGCATTTGTGTTCAATAGGACTATCACTTACATTACACAAAAGACATACCACAGAGTTGAATGAGAATTTCAACAAATATTAAAAAACAAAAACCTATTAATAACATACAAATATCTTCAAAAGATATTTTTTGAGAGGTTACACACGGCAGGTATTTTAATACCTGGTACAAGCAAGCTTTTAAACTTATGATGTATAAAATTGCGACCTGAGTGTCACAAATTGTGGCAGCCAAACTATACATTTTCTTACCAGTTTGACAGAGGTTTCCTACATAACCATCAGGACAAACACATTGGAAGCCTGTAGGCATTTGAACACAAGTAGCTCCATTCTCACATGGGGATGACAAACAAGGATTGATTGCTATCAAAAGAATATAGAGAAAAAAGAAGCTTATGTGTCAAGAAACTATGAATATGCATATTTATTACAAAAAGATACAATAATCTTATGAATATGCATAACCTTAAAACATGTTTTTTATAAAATGATAAAAAAAAAAAACTGTTGGGTGAGGATCAAACTTAGACAAAAACTTTAAAAACATGATTATCTTTTCCCCCCTCAGATACAGTCAACATATATCCTTGGTGTTGAACAAGAAGATGTATTAAAGTTTGCTTAAAATTGTTTCATAACAATCGCATTGTAACATAATAAAGACCAAAATAATAAAACATTAATATAATCACTACAAATATGTAACTATGCTATATATGTAGTACATTCATGTAAACAATGTAAAAAGAGCATCCGTAATTAAATTGCTACAGGGTGTATAACATTGTATGGATATCTACTTTAAAATAATTAAAATATTATATAATGTTTTTCAATATATGGTCATTTGTTTTATAGCATATGAATCCTATGAATACTGAATGTTGCTCAAATACGTGAGTGAGAGGAGACTCTGTCCACAAAACAAGAAAGAGTGCCCGGCAACCTCCTGTCATATGGTAACCATCAGTAAGATGTTCTTGGCAAAATAGCAGAGAAAGATTTGGCTAGAACAGGGTCCAAACCAGTCAGCATTACAAGCCCTGCAATCCATGAGGTCAATGGTTTGAAATGAGGTACCTGGGTTTTTTTTAATCCTGTTCCAGCCAAAAATAACTTTGCTCTTTGAGATTTTTGATTATTTCCAGTCAGTTTGCTGTTCTTCCTGACTACTTCTAGTTACAGAACCAACATACTCCTTGCCACAATAAACCACACATATGGCTAGTATTCCTAGTGAGGGAGTTGTGACTTTCTTATTCCTCATAGATTACACTGCAAGTACCATGGGGGGGGGGGGGGGACTAAAACAACTGTATTTTGTATACAAACGCATGTCATTGTAGTGCGTGGTAAAATGTCAAAGTTAGTTGTTCAAATTCAATGGAGGGGTCTTTGTAAATGCAACCCTTTTGAAGTTATTTCGGTCCTTTAATGTTGACCAAAGCTATAGGCTATATTGTGTAATGTTTATAAACAGTACTCTGGTGAGTGTCTTGAGTTGTATCGACCTGTGCGTACAAACCTTCGCTCCAATGCAGACCCATTTCGATTGACTTTTCATGTGGCTCGTAGTAAGGCAGGAGATCGCACATTCACTGTTGCAGCAGCTAAGGAGTGGAATTAACTTCCCTCCAGTATAAAAGCTGCTCCATCGGTGGATGTTTTTAAAAAACTCCTCAAAACATACCTATTTCCTACTTGATTCGCTATTATTTTGTTTGTTCAATGTTATGTTATGATTCGTTGTTATATTGCATATGATTGTAAGCGCTGTGATATGGTTTACCATGCATAGCGTAGCTAAATGCCTAATAATAATAATAATAATAATATAAGTGAAGAAATGATGACTAAAACCATCACGACCAAAGCTGTCAATCACAAATCATGCCTGCTTCCGACGTGACAGAGAATACATAGAGTCCTGGACACTGATTGGTCAAGTTGAACAACATGTTAACGTTACTGTATCCTTGCCTAGTTAGCGAAATTTGACGAACATACGGAACATTTGAACAAAGGTCTAAATGGTCGATTAATCTAACGAATACATATAGGCCAATAGTCTATCATTGCAAATTGACACCCTCCATTCTATTAAAAACTGCTTGGTCGATTTCCTGTCCCTGATTTATCATCATCCAAAACACGTAATATATGTCATACACGGCCATACTTTATAATGTCATGCCACAATAAGAACGTTACAAGTGCCTATGTACATTGCAAGAGCTGAAGTAGTACAGATAACGCTGAGTAGTTGCGAATAAATATGGTTAACATTTGTTGCTTGCAACTTTTTTGCATGATGTTGTTAACTCAAATGCATTCAAATGTTACCTGTCTTGTTCAATTCGAGAATAACAAACCAAAGTAGAGAATTTTACGTATTGTTTTGAAGAAGTATGCTACTCAAGGAGATCTATTTTCTTTACGTGTGCATAATTAACTGTTTGCCGCCACAATTCTTTGCAAATCTGAGTCTGGATTTTTTCCTGCGTAGCCAACCTGTGAATTTGTGATTGTTATGAAGAGTGTATGTTCTACTGGCATTCACCAGCCAGCCATGTAGATGATGGAGCAGGCTAGTAATCCCAATATTGTAGCACACATGCGCACTACAATAATTAAAAGACTTAAGCTGTTCTCCACAGATATCATCAATGACTGATATGAAACACTCACGAATTTGGCAGAATTCTCCTTCAAAGCCGTCTCGGCAAAAGCAAGAAAATGAAAACGTTTCGAAAGCTGGTACACAAACACCTTCATTCAGACATGGTGATGAAGTACATGGATTTAATGCTGTAAAGATAAAATTATCAAGAAAAAAAAAGAAGGATAATGATGCTCACAGTAGCTTCCAGATTTGCCAAAAATGGACATGGACATGGACCAAATGTCATCCAATATCGGCTCACATTTCAAAGAAATATTTATACTGCAATTTTAACTCACTTTGAAAATACTTTCTGAACATGTTTCCCCATCTCTTCCCCTCCCTCCATCCACAGCCTTCAAAATATGGACCTAAAAATTTGGGTTTGTCATACCTGTTTCACAAACGCTCCCTGCGAACCCAATAGGACACACACACTGGAAATTTATATCATCGAGTTGTAAACAGGTTGCTCCATTCATGCATGGTTGAGTGGCACACAATCCAATAGCTGTAGGAAAATATTCAAACAAATTCATTAAATAAAAATATGAAACTTGATATTAATCAATAGACTATACACACACTATAGATACGTTAATTGCCTTTGTAAGTTCTTTGTTATAACAACTTTAATACAAAACCTGAGTTTGGGAGATTTCTGTTCGAGTTTCATACATAACTATTTCATCAAACTTGTAATTTAAAGAACATTCAAATGGTGCAAGATAGGAATTAGACTTTTGAGGAAACTCAACAAGAAGCATGAAGAAGTTCATGTTCATATTCATTTGAGTTCTCCCGAGCATTAAGAGGGGGGGGGGGCAAAAAAATATCAGACAATAACAAAATATCACCTGAATTCTAAGGGAATAAAAATGGTGTAATTTTCCTTTGACAGTCTCAATCAATATGTACAAAGAATTACCTTGTTCACACAGGTTTCCTGTATAACCTTCTGGACAGGCACAGATGAAGACGAAGTCATTATCTGAACGGAAGCAACTGGCATTGTTCATGCAAGGGTTAACATCACAAGG
Source organism: Apostichopus parvimensis (assembly GCA_000934455.1). Taxonomy (NCBI): domain Eukaryota; kingdom Metazoa; phylum Echinodermata; class Holothuroidea; order Aspidochirotida; family Stichopodidae; genus Apostichopus; species Apostichopus parvimensis. Next base: position 15,422 of record KN884416.1, read on the forward strand.
ACTTGCAGCTGATGAAATAAATAGAAAGAATATGATATTCACCAATGCATACTAACATTGCACATCACCTAATACATGGATAATATTAGAGTTGGCTGGTACCCTTTGGTACCATTCTAAACATTGACCATGAGTACTCCACTTGTCCTGGCTTCATCCCTGGTTTATACATCTAACACTATCTATATACTTTACAATATACTCCACCACTAAAGCAAGTGAACTACTTAAGCCACAGAGAAGGTTTACGGTAACTTCACCATAATAAGGGCACTAACATTCTTTTAAAGTACAACAGTAATGATGATCTCGCTGGTTTTCCGCTGCGTGGTTAAGTTCTCTTCTTCAACTGCTGCATGATTTCAGTGGTGGTTTGATCAGATTTCACCAGACACAGAGTCTCATTTGTAACAGTCGGGAGTCAAACCTGCTCAAAGCATGTAACTACTTCCCTAATTTTTTGAGCGTGCGTTGAAGTTTTACTGCATAATTCGGCTAAACCGGAGATATAACTCACGAAAGTGTCGCGAAATACAAAATTTACGTTTTCCTCATTTCAATGCGACAATTTTGGCCGTTTTTGTAAGGGCTTTGCAGATTACAATCCAGACTGGGAAAAAAGTGATTACTATTTGATCAACGAACACGTCAAATACAGTGATCTCTATCAGTGCAGCTACATACATATGATCACAGTGTGCAAAGTTAGGGGACTGGCAAAGTTATCGTACACCGCCGTACATCATTTTGAATGAAATTCACAAGGTCAAAGATATGAATGAAACGTACCGATGTCACAGTCGGTGCCACTAAATCCAGGAGGACATTGGCAAATATATTCAAATCCGGTTAATCTCTGACAGGTTGCTCCATTTTGACATGGCAAAAGACTACATGGATCAATTTCTGAAACAGAAAAGAAAAGAGAGATATATTTAACTATTACCAATGCAGTTGTAAATACCAATTAGTCTGGCTTAAAACTGGAATTAATCAAAAGACTAATACAGAAAAGAGAAAAAAAAAGATGGCAAGCATCATATATCTATCATATCTCTGAGAAAAATAGGAATTGCAAGATATTTAAATGAGATCATTTAGAAACATGTAACATAGATTGTATTCATCTCCTGAATCTACACAATGTGGGAGGGGGGAGGGATCTGGTAGGGGGTGGGATGGTGGGGATTACCATGCAATTGCTTTGTTTTTGCTTTGGAAACATTTAACAAGCCAAAGAAAGTTCCCAGCTAGAAATGAATACAAAATATTGCCATGGTCCATTCTCTGTTAAATTTGAAAACAATCTCCATTTTGTAAAATATTGTGAGTACCGAAGTAAGGAAACACACATTTCAAGGAATGACTAAATCTTTTTACTGAAGTATATGCAGAGTGAACATCAAATATTCAAGGAACAGCTCTGAATACGTTCAAGTTGCAGCTAGCATCTTCTATTGACCAGCAGACAAAGACACAAAGTGTTTCTTTAAAATGAGATATAAATATTTTATGAACTATAAAGATACAAAAAAATGAAGAAAAAATATATAAAGATAGATAACTTTATGTACCAAATTGACATAATTCTCCAAAGAATCCAGCTGGACAGGTACATGTGAAGTTCGATCCTGTTCCTCGCTCACAAATTGCACCATTTTCACAAAGCTGGTCATCACATGGGTTAATATCTTTACAGGAGTAAACAGGCGAGATGGTCGTTTAATCAATAGTATAGTCATACAAGAAAACGAAAGTTTGCTCTAACACCAGTAGTCTGCAAATTTTAAAGAGTGCCAAATAAGTTCATGTTTCATATTGACTGAGGCATGACCCACTAGTCCCCTAACCCTCAGAATTGATGACCCACCAGGCCCCCACTCCTAAGAATTTATGCTCAATTTGCATTAAAGCTAGCTACGGACTATGGACGTTAGCAAGGTTGGAAAACACTAGACAATACTGGAAACCACCAGATTTTTGTTAGCTAACCCAATGTTGAAGCCTGCCCTTCAGTTTTCAGACAGCTGGTTTACAGCATAAACTGTGACAAATTTTACAATGAACTTTGACTAGTCAATGTATTAAACTTGTTGTACTAAAGCAGAATGAATCGCTCACAGTATGAACTGTGGAATATACTATACACAATGAATTTATTTACAATATCAGTAACACACTATTAATCGAGTAAAATTAATTCAAGTATTGTACAAATCAAATGAATGATACCCCTAAGAGAAAGAAATATAAATTACTTTATATAAGAATGTTAATAATACTTAATGTCTTTAAGGAGTGACTGTATCTAATGAAAAGTCACCGGACATAATTATTATATTATGTGGAGCGGCATGTTTTTTACGCCTACAAAGTGACCATGATCAGTAAATTGTGTCAAGTATCTATAGTCTTTCAAGTTTTTGTCAGCTTGTCTGATTGTATCGAACTTTAAAATTAATTGCAATTTAAGTAGAGTCATAGAGAGAAAAAAATTAAAAGCAGAAATATAATATCATTGTTGTGTACAAACAATGCCACTAAGTGCTTAAAATCAATAATTAAATATAAATATGTACAGAAAGATAAAGATTAGTTAGTAGTACCAGTTTCACAATTGTTCCCAGTAAAACCCTGCAGACAAACACAGATGTAAGATCCCGTCAGATCAAAGAAGCATGATGCCCCGTTGAGACATGGGTTTGGGTCGCATGCGATTGGTCCTATTTCAAGCGATGGAAATAAATATCAAAGCAATAGTTAAAGTAGCAGCAGCGGCATGCAAGCTTGTAAGAAAGTTGAAAGATTTGCAAAAAACAACAATAAAAAACATTCAAAAGCATCTTGTTTTGGCACAAATCTTGACAAACAACATTTTTTTTTCTGATTCTTTATATCGGAATAGCTCAATGAATTTTTTCCATACTCTTCTCTGACAAATAATATGGTCTAAAACTTCCCCAAACCACAACCTGTGCCACCTTTTCTGGTTATATCAAGTGTAAGAAAATAACTGGAAAAGTAGAATTTGAAATATCCTAAATGAGTACGAGTCATATCCAACACAAAGTCATCCCCCACCCCACCCCCACTTTGATCTACAAAGAATATAATAAAGTGCTGGAAAATTTTTTCTTTACTCTGGGAATACTTTAAAAGCAGTTGGTTGCATTTCCAAGGTAACAAACATCTCCTGCTATGTCAATATATCAACACACAACAGTCAGAATACAACTTCATACCAGCCTACAATTTCAGAACAATCGGTACAGCATGTTCCTTGAACTGGTGAGAAAAATTTGTCCAGGGGGACGGGGGGGGGGGATTGGAAGGGGGATGCTACATATCATTTGGACAGGTCATTGCACGTTCTACAATCTTGAAGGTTCTTGAAGAACTCCCTGGATTAAGCGAGTGAAATCACAAATTAAAAGTGGGACATCTGTATTCATAGCAGAAAATACAACCAACTGCTTCAACTTATTATTTCTGCAGAGAGTATTCAGTGGACATTGTTATTAATGAGGAAAGGCTGTACCAGTTTGACAATTGTCTCCATCAAATCCTTGAGGACAGATGCACATGAAGTTGAGGCCTGTACCAGGCATACATGTTGCATCATTCTGACAGGGCTCTGAGTCACATGGATTTAACACTATAAAAAGAAATATTCAACGGTTCTTTTAAGTAAAGAAATGGAGGCAAATGGGCATGAACGTTTGTAAAAGCAGACTGGGATGGTGACCTAATGATAATTACATATGAGAAAGAGTAAAGTGTAGAATTTATGTGGCATCTGCATTTTGGATAATTTTGTATTCATTTTCAATAGTTCAGGTAAAATCCTGGAAAGGATTAAACCAGTCATTTAACATCAACTTTCTTGAAATCAACAACAGCTCTGATCTTTATGGTTACTATAACTTCATTACTTACTTGTTTGTTTCTATTTGATTAATAGTAATAAAAATATTTATACTACAATAGTAAATCTTAAGCACTTTTATACCACTCAAATTTCTTACTACATTAAATGTCTAGCATTATATCAAAATATGGTTCAATATTAAGTGACATATTGTATTTTCCAGCCAGTATATGGATGTTTTAATGTCAACTGAGACACTGGAAACCATGGAAAGTGCTCTTTTTGTAATAACAAAAATTTACTTAAAATTTAATATGTATTTACCATTCTGACAATTTTCTCCTTCAAACCCAAGAGGGCAATCACAGAAGAAGCCACTTCCGAGTAATGGGAAACAGGTGGCACCGTTAAGGCAAGGGTTGGAATCGCATGGATTGATGACTAAAAGCAAGATTAAAGTTTAGAAGCATTGCAGAAGATAAAAAAATGAGAATATTGTATAGCTATATATAGCAGCAGCAGCTAAGCATATCCTTTGGATTCATGTTTGTATCACCTGCAGATGATATATCATTTATAGATATCAGGTAAAGCAAACTTTCTATCACCCAAAAAAAAATGCAAACTATAAACTGCACAGCAGGATAAAGTTTGCTGCAATCAAAATATTAAAGCCAAGAGCATGATAAAAGACACAAACGAAAATATGTCAGTAAAAATGGAAGATATGCATAATAATTACATATCCTTTGCCTTGATGTATCCCCTAAAGAAGACATATCCTGTACATCTACAGAAACTGCATAGCTGGGGTATTAAAGGTTCCCTCTCATAATATATTATGAGTAGCACCAAACTTAATCTATTTGTCATTCAAGTTTTCACAAATCACCAGCATCAAAAAATGGTTTTGCTCTTAATACATGCATGCACAAGTTTAGCAAAAGATGCTTCCAAAATGTGATACTTTCTGACAGTTTTGACATTTTCAAAGGATTTTGTCCTTATAAATAGGATTTAAAGACTTTGACTAGGAATTCAACTTTAAAGCAATGTAATCATTCTAATGATTTGTTTCATCAAGTTGTAGTTGATCTTTCAAGGAATTGAATCAAACGAAATTCAGACAATGAGTTTGTGACAGAATGAGACAAATTGAAATGTGGTGCTATCTTTTTTTAAATCATTTGAATTATTCACTAGTCTTTCTTCTATTGAATCTTTAATATTAAATTATGTTTGGTCTTCCTTTCAATAATTAGACAAGACAACTTCTCTCTGAAACTCAAACAAAGCAAAGCAGCTGGCAGCAATGTAGAAAAACCTCAGCATTGAAAGGCCCAGCCCCCCCCCCCCATCCCCTTCCAAAAAAAACCCCAAGAAAGCAGGTAAGTATTAAAAGCACAGAGTTTGGATTAAAATATTAAAATCATAATGACGGACTATATAGAGCAATTGGTTGGACTTACAATGTTTAATAAACCTTACACCATTGCAGAAAAGTATTCAAACCAAATGAAATTATGGAATGAGATACTTGTAAATTAGAATAGTAAAATGATTGTTTATTCGAAATAATAAAGAGTAGAAGAAGAACTTTCTTTTTTAGTTAAAGTTAATATCGAACAATGTTAAATTATTATAAATGAAAAGTACAAATAGATCAGTAAATAGTATAATGATAAAAGTCAAATTTGTCAGAAAACTTTGTCCCTTTTTGCTTCAGACCTCCATTCCCCTCCCTACGCTTCCCTCCTCTTTCTGCTGTTGTTTCTCTGTATTTAAGCTTTCTTCATGTATAATTTCGCTTTATATGATTTTCATGCAAAGTGAACTTTGTAGTATTGCCGTCCTTGCATTTGCAATGTCAATGTATTTCAATTTTAGATGGAACTATAAATGTATTCTTGTCAGCACCCCTTAAATTCCAATAAATATTAGTTCGATAAATATTAAATATCATGAATTATGAATATCTCGGGTTTGTCCCTCTCAAAGTAAGTCATAATATCCACTATTGTTTTTTTTTTAAATCCACTTACTATTTGCGCACGTTTCACCCGTAAATTGGGATAGACAGAGACAAACAAAACCATCATTGGCTGTTGCTTCACAGGTACCTCCATTGGTGCAAGGATTGGAGTCACATGGGCTAATTGCTATGAAAATATTAAATATCGATAGTAAATGATGATTATGATAACAATATCTTCCTTTGTGCTGTCAAGGTGCATCTTGGGAAGCCTCATATAAATACAGAGAATCATACCCTTGGATACATTAGAATGAAAAAAATATCAAAATTTAATCTCAAACCATCTTAATGTTCAGACAAAATTAGAAGAAGAAAAAATTTTAAATAGAGAAAGGAAGAAAGAAAATAAAATTAGAGAGTAAGAAAGAAAAAAATGATAATCAGGTAAGGAGTAAACATGTGACAATGGCTTGAAATATAATATATTGCAATATAATGTAGTCAATATTTAGTAGTTGGAAAAGTTTTCAAGACCCAGAAAGAAGTTTTTTTAAAGGAAATAAAGCACATTTCACGGCTCTCAAATTCCTGAACGTTCAGGTAATTACGTATGTCTCTATGTCAATTTCTCATCTATATGATAGTTAGAGGGTTTGAATTTCCCAACAGGATTATACCAGGATCTTAATAAGAGGCCCTCTATATTTTGTAATAATTTGCGATGCAATGTTTCAAACTGTCACCTAGGTTTTAAAGCAGTCCATTAATACTTTTCATGGGGGGGTAGAATGATCCCTTCACCACCACCTATCTAGTAAGTTTCATTTGGTTACATTTAAATGGATCAATCTGTCAAGGAAATGTATGAAATGATTAGAAATGGTAATAAAGGTTAAAAAGCTCTTACCAATCTCACAGAATTGACCGGTGAATCCAGCATTGCAGGAGCAGAAGATGGCCAAATCCAGAGATGACTGGAAGCAAACAGCTTCATTGAGACAAGGATTTGGATCACACGGGGACATCACCTCTGATAAAATATAAGTTATAGGAATGTCTACAGTGAAACCTATTTTTCTCTCTTTCTTTTTTCTTCAAAAGATCAAGTAAAATATGGAACAGCAACAAAGAGTAACGAAGGTTCAATTAATATGAGAGTGAGGAACGACAAATGAGTAGCTATGAAAATATCCATTGTGACTGTGAAAATTTCTCTGTGTTTCTGTTTTATTACTCTGTTTTCCAATCTTTTCAAGCTCTCAAAATTTCTTTGAAAACAGGAAAAAAGGAAAATGGCAAAAAACAAAGAAACAATATGAAAATGAAGCAGTTTCTTTCCTAATTGACAATGAGATTGCTAGCTTACAATGGTAATGTAGTGTTCCTACAATAGCGTAAAATTATACCATTAAAATGAGCAAAGTTTTGATTGACAGGTCGCAACGATATGTTCGGGACGGAAGGACGGTAGTTCACAATGATCTCCTGTCTGAGCTGACCATGTATGGTAGGACAATCTCGTGGGACAACCAGCCCTAGTGACTGTCATACTTAAGGTTCAACAAACTTTACTATTTACTATTAAAGTACTGCCATATACTCATTTGTATATTTCTCTACATATTCACAAAGTTACAGGGAGCAGCTGATCAGTGGTGCAAACGATATAGGGGCCATCATTCCCTCAACTTTTGAGAAAAAAATGGTTTCCCTGATACAAGAAGTTCCCCCTCTTTGCTTTAAACTGTGAAATTTTCCTTTTGTTAATCACAATGAAACTTGTGGTAGGCAATGCAGAGGGTTCACTTAATTCTTGGAAGTTGCTTTATGTATGGTATGTATGGTTGACCTTTAACCTTATGGATATGCAGATTGCCATTTCAATTTGGCAGTTATTGCTTTATAAGAAATATTGTTGTTCCTACACACTGATTAGTCCTGTCTATTTGTCTACCTGTCTATTAGTCCAGTCTATCAAATCTAGTATTTTGAAAGGCTGGTACCATGTATTTTCTTTACCCGATGTTGAGAAGTTAGTAAGTATTGCTGTAGTACACAGGTTGCAATGTAATCAACAAATAAATATAGCCAGTCAACGTTTTGGCTGGTGAAGTGAATGATTTTTTATTTTATTTTTGTCGTTCAATCCCCACTTGGAACACCACAGGCCATCACAATCGACTAACCGAGAAAGGACCCATAGAACTGATTTTTTTCAAGGTCACACCTCCACTGCCCCTCAGATTATGTCCCCCTGTCCTCTGCTTGGATCTGCTGCCCATGACAGGACAACCTTAAACAAAACAACCATTGCCTTTGAACTACCCCCTGATAACTCCAATAACATTCAAAGTTTTATCCAATAAGAAATGAATTATTATACCATCACAAGTTGGTCCTTCAAATCCTGCAATACATATGCAGAGGAAGTTAAAGTCTGGCTGGGGTATGCAAGTGGCTCCATTGTTACATGGTAGTAAATCGCAAGGGTTGACTTCTAGAAATGGAATTAGTACAAATATTGAAATATGGTTTGAGCGATAAATAAATAACAATTTAATTGAGAAACTGTTCATTGGCACCATAATTGTTACATGATAATGAATTGTGAAAGGTTAAGCTGTATTTAATAGTACAAATATTTTGACGTATGGATTCAGTGACATATATATATAATATATGAAAACACAGTATTAACTTCATCTAAAGTTAATAGAGGAACTCTTCACAAATCAACGTAATACACAAAAGTGTATTTCATAACCGATGTAAATGTCCAATAAATTCAACATGCATGAGTGAATTGCGTATGAATATCTTAAGCCTCTAATATGTTCAGTCTGTTCATCCACTGGTTTCAGTCTACAATCATGACACTGCCCACTGTGTCCACTCTATGTCACGTGGCATATGCCTGTCCACTCTGTCACGTGACATATCCCTGTCCACTCTATGTCATCCTACAGTACCCTCGAAAGGAATAAATATTCAGGTCAAGAAGGTTAAAACTTGGTAAGATTAACCGGCAGGAGAAACAAAGTCTCAGCAAAGTTGGAATGGAAAATTGTCATTTACTAACAAAAAATTGTGGTAATAAAAGATCAATACCTATAGCACAGTGATCTCCTGTAAATCCATTCTGACAGGCATACGTCACAGGACATAGAGTGGACTGGCATATGCCATATGACATAGAGTAGACAGGCATATGAAAAAGCTAGTCTTAGTCAACTATTACACTTAGTCAAATATTAAAAGCTAGTCTTAGTCAACTCTTCAATTCCTTCTAAGTACTTCTGTTACACTGTTGCATCAGTATGCTTCCTAATTGATAATTGATACAGCAATTATCAGTGTGACAGAGCATAGATGTTCAGATACAGATAGGATGTTTGCTATCATAGTTTTAAAAGAGAACTTTTAATATCGTACCAAATTTCCAATTGTGTAACATCATTTCTACAAAGTCTAGACAAATAACTGTTGGGGAGTATATCTGAAGATCAGCATGGAGAGCTGTCTATTTTTCTGTCAACTGTTTAACAAAGTCTGGAGAAGAGAATTAACTAATATCGTACCAGTTTCACAAGTTTGTCCTGCAAAGCCACTAGGGCACTGACAAATGAACCCAGTGAGACCAATGTCAAAGCAAGTTCCTCCATTCAGACAAGGATTACTGCTACATGGAATGACTGATGGTACAATGGAACAATGTAATGTTAACTGAATGGAACCAAGGATAAAATACAAAAATATTAAGAAGTGCTAAAACCTTGGAAATTCGGAAAGGTTTTCTATGAGTTACAGAAATGAGGTCCATAAAAGGTAGAAGGATATGAAATTGTTTGTTATTAAGTGCAACAACATCGAAAATGCTTAGGGTAAAATTACCATCTCCACAGAGGTTGCCAGTGAATCCATCTAAGCAAGTACATGTGAACTGAGCTCCAATAGTGGGTGTACATGCTGCACCATTTAGACAGGGATTAGCGTCACAGGG
>KN884416.1:54408-64857 GCA_000934455.1 Apostichopus parvimensis
AACTCCTCATATCTGTAAAGACAGATCCCTATGTATTGCAAAATTAGTGGTTCAAATTTACATCAATGCAAATTTAAAACAAGTTTTTTCCTGTTGATTTTTATCTATCTAACTAGGATGACACTTCTCCATCTTCACTTCACTTCACCCCAAGTTCTTTCATTTCAAAAACACTTTGTGGAAACAAGATCTGCTGTTATTTTTTAACTGACAATATATATTTAAGACTGTCGAATCATAGAAGAAAAAAAGAACTTAGTAAAGCACCACCCATACCACCCATCTACATAACCATTCTTGGGTGTAGGATACAAAGAAAGCCACATTTATAAACAGATATTAATGAAGATGGAAACCTGCAAAGATTAAGTGAAAGTTTGTTCCAAAGTTTTTGAGTCGCAACAGGAAAGAAACAATTACCTATATTGGAGGATCTCAGCATAACTACAGCAACTTATCTGAATGTCTTAATCTATGAGGTGGAACATACAGATGTAGTCTGCTGCCATACTATTCAGTGCCTAACAAATTACAGGAAATAGTATTAAAACATTAAAAATTTGTTGTAATTGCAGCAAACCTTGTTGACAGTTCACGCCTATAAATGCATCAGGACAAGCACAGGTATATGTGAAACCAACACCATCAAAACAATCGCCTCCATTCTGACATGGTTGTAAAGTCTCACAAGCACTCAAGGCTGAGAATAAAAGAAATCAGAATATCCACTGAAAGCAACTTTTTTTTAACATCACAAGGAATTGTCTTGTAACTCATATGCATATTACTATTTACCAGAACATTACAAAGATTTCTTCCTAAAACATTAACAGAGACATAACTTCAACAGCCGTCACTGAGTATGCCATTGATACTGGAAGTTCCACATAACAACATGTAAAGAAAAATCAATTCAATGCCTGTGACTTGAACGCTGATATTTAATAGCCTGTACTAATGTTTGCCTCGTACAATAATATTTATTTTTGATAGATATTGTAATCACAAATGGCAGTGATGATATGTATCAATGTTTTTAACATCATCAACCACTGGCATCGTTGCATCTACAAAACTGAACTTTCAAAGAGAGTGAAGACTGGCAGGAATATTTGTATAAGAGTTTATTAGTACAGTGATATGACACACTTGATAGAGCCAACCGATGACTTTGAAGATTGGAATTTGTACCAAACAGGATCTTCAATAACTTTATAACAGAGTAATTCATGGTATGCATAGGTAATCGTATTTCACTTTTTTTACGGAAAATGCCTCAAACTGGCAATTTTTAAGGGAACATACCCTCTGCAAAATAATAGAAGCAGTCTCATTCTTTATTTTTTCTTTAAGAGGATTTAGGTATGATTCATGCAAATGAACAAATTAGTTGAGAAGAAATGTTATAACAGTACAGTGGTTCCTCATCTTTGCAGAACCCATACTCGATTGTGAAGGACTTGTTACGTACAGTCAGGCCCACAAGCTCTCTGATCAAGATTGACACAACTCTGGTGAATAATCAACCTACAATTCACTTCATGCTAGTGGTTTTCAAATTCATCTAAATGTCTCAAGAAAAGATATCTTAAGGAAACACCCTTTGCTGCAAAAACCTTCAATGATTTCATCATAATGGATTTTCAAAGTAATTTGTGGTTGTCGCAATCCATCAATGTCACAAGATTTACTGCCTCTCAACGCCTCTATTCTCAATGCCTCTATTCTCAATGCCTCTATTCTCAATGCCTCTATTCTCAATGCCTCTATTCTCAATGCCTCTATTCTCAATGCCTCTATTCTCAATGCCACTATTCTGCTACCCCATTCATACGAAAACATACTTTCTTACAACATTAATGCTTTTTTTTTTTCCTCTCATATTTTTATCAGAGATATTGATCATTGGAGGCTAACCACAACTCAATCAAACAATTTTAGGCAGTTCTTAACCTTTTAGGTGACAGTTTTCTGAATTGCTTTTAGACTCACATTTTTATCAGTGAGAAGCTTGTATAGTTCACAACGAAGGATTTTGGTTTGGATACCAAAGACTCAGATGAGCTGGACTGGACTGAAGCACATGTTTATATTCCAAGGTTTTGAAATGTATCTAGTTAATTCTGATCAACTTCTGACAAATGTTCAATATTTTAATTGGTTTTACATTAATCTAATATCTGTACTGACTTCAAAAATACACTCTTCTAAACTTGGTATGTATTGCTGCAATGCTAATGATGTTTGTGTGCGATTTGAATTGGATCCTTAACATAGCACAAAGTAAAACTACACAAAACTTGCTTCATAAAGTAAGAACGGTAAATTAAAGGGAATTACAAACCTTAACAATAAATTCTAAATGATAGAGAAAAGGAACTTGACTACTCTGTCGCAAAGCTAGGAGATTGAAGACTGTTCGACACTCAATTCATCTTTACGATTCATATCAGGAGAATGTCTGAAATTGAATTATTCTCCCAACTAGACACCATTTCTAATACAAAATCTTAAACTCCAAATTAATTTTGTGATAAAAAGAAAGCCATGATACTTTCTCTCTTTCTTTTGTTTTCTTCTTTCCTTTTTCTAAATGGTGGCTGGTGGAATTAGTAGATATCTACTACAATGGGGGAGGAATCAAATAATTACAACTTCCAACACTGTATTTTTGCTTCAAGTGAGTTTTCAAGTTCTTTTGTTAACAGATACAAACCTCAGTTTCCAAGTATCATTTATCAAACTATGATGTAATAGCTAAAAAATATCACTAAAATTCAATACTAATAAATACAAACAAGGAAAAAAGAGCACAAATATTTAGCATATTTTGGCAGCAAAGGAGTAAGCAATTTTTGCAATTTCGATAAAGGAAACTCTGGTCGGTACCTATATCACAGTCCATTCCTGTGAAGCCATCACGGCACAGGCAGGCATACTCAAGGCCACCAAGGGCGAAGCAAGCAGCACCATTGACACATGGCTCAATGTCTACGCAAGGACTTACTGGGATTAAAAATAGAGGAAGTGCAGAGAAGTGTTATATTCACGTGCAAATGAAGATTGAAAGAGTTATTAACATAAAATTGCAAAATATGTAAACAGATGTGTAAATGTATATATCATCGTTAGTATCAATACACTGCAAGGGTGAATAAGTGACATATCTTTTAACTTAAGGTATTTGTGAGTGTGAATGGTCGATCTTAACAGGAAACCATTGATTCTCCTTCCATGTATGGAAATAAAAATTAATGAGAAAGCTATCATATAAGGACTCTTTGAGTCAAGTCAATTCAGCAACAATTTTCTCCTTAGATCTAAGAATCTAAGAGCTTTTTTGGTGGTTGACTAAAGGAACAATCTGGTGATATACTGACAGCTAAACGATATGTACTTGCAGCATAGTATAAGGTTTCTATGACAACCCCAAAACAGAATTACATTCATGACTTTGCTTTTTGCCTTGGTTTTTTATTTTTTTTTATTTGTCACTAAGCAGCTGGTGTTAGTGCCTCAATATATTTTTTCATAAAGATAATAAATGGAGCATTTACGATGCATCTAAAATGACATCATAGCCAAGCCAATAGCCAAACTTATTCTAGACTAAGATTTTCAGTATAAAGATTACATCAAGTTTCCCTGTAATTTAACATTTAACATTATTTTATTTATAATAACATATGTTTCAGCTTCTCCTTGTATTCTTAGATATTGAACAGTTAGAGTGTTAAATATCACAGACGGAAAATACCTGTTGAGCATGATGGTCCATCAAAACCGATAGGACACATGCAGAGAAAGTTTCCTTGACTACCAACAAGACAAGTGGCCATGTTGTCACAGGGAGAAGTGTCACAAGGATTTACAAAAACTGAAGTAAAGAAATTTAACTATATGTGAAAGATTTCTATATGTTTCAATAAGAATTAAAAAAAGAATTAAAATCATTTTGGAGATTAAAGGATATTCAAGAATTGAAAAATTAGTAGTTTGAAACAAACAAACTGTAAAGAACATGAATAAAAACTACAAAATATTTTCTCTATTTTAGATTATAACTCAATAGAAAGGAACAATGCATTTAAAGAAGAAATTTGAAGGTTCTTTTTATCTTATTTTATTATTTTCAAATAGTTTCTCTAAAACTGCATTTCAGATTGGTTTAAATGTGGTGATTTTCAATTCAAAATTTCACAGCTCTAATTTATTTTCTCCTGGGAGCATTATAAATTGCAGATGGCTTTAAAATGCAAAAGAGTATTACTTTAATGAACAAAAACAACTTGTGTAGTTGGGAATCACATGTCCATACAGAAGTTGGAATGAATTGAAGATAGGTACCATTTTCACAATTTGCTCCCATAAAGTCAATTGGACAAACACAGAGGTAAGTTGAACCAGAGATCTGCAAACAAGCTCCACCATTCAAGCAAGGTTCTTCTGAACAGAGATTTGTTGCTGGATAGAAGGCACAAATACATGTCATATAAAAATGACTTTTACAACTTATGCTACAAATATAAAAAGTCCACACTTGTATTCACAGCATTTTAAGTACTAATAACGTAATAAACAAACAAAATCCTTTCGGGAAGAAAATGCTTCTCATGATGACCAACATCAGATACTGAAACTATAGATTTCTTTTAATTTTTTAATTTCTAATTTTGTTTTAGTTTGTATAACCAGAATCACACACAGCAATTTAGTCAAAATTGTTGGCCAGTTACAAATTTCAAGCCTTCAAACCAGAAGCTTCTGTGGACTTTTGTTTTAATGACCAGGTAGTAGAGAGAAAGATAATAATGGTCCTATATGTCTTTTATTACTAGCAAGGGAAAACATACTAAAACTTTATAGAGAATGTCAGTGATAGAGTGTCTCTTACACTGATTGACGCTAACTCAAGTCATTATATGCTGTTATCATTTTCTTCGAACATTGTTTGCGTCAAAAGTGCAAATGTGAGGAATGTGTTATGAAGTTAGTTCAAGGACGTTTCGGAATGAAACTGATCAAGTGATATGGAATCAGGAAAAATATGATAAAAGTGAAAGACGATTAGGTCAACATTCAGAAGGTTTGTGAGAATACCATTTTCACAGAATGTCCCTGTATATCCAGGAGAGCATATACACTGGAAAGATACTCCCGTAGTACCACGGAAGCATGATCCACCATTCATGCAGGGATTTACTTCACATGGATTAATTGCTGGAGGAAATACAAGGAAATTAAAATCACATAATGTTAATGGGGAAAGAGCTTTTTAGCAACTCCGATGTATTTATTTACAGGATTATTATTATTGTTATAATTATTATGTATTGTAATGAAATTATTATGATCAAAAATTAGTAAACAACAACATTGCATCAAAAAAACGATTACACCTTTTTCCGTGGATATAAAAATGACGTGGTGACATGAAGGGAGGACACATACAGTGGCACTGAAGGTTGTTAAAAGAATATTTTGAAGCATTATGTCTGTTATATTCATGGTTTTGTTACACTTTGAACAAATCCATCCATACTTAAGAAAAGTTTCGGCAAGGAGTGTTAGCAAATGCAAAACACTTCTTGGTTAAATGAAAGCTGTAAGTGACATAAAAGGGCACACATTTTGCAACATTTTTAACGGTTTGTTTTGAAAAAGAGCGGAATAATTTTTCACTTGACATACAAATTGGACGACATCATCGACAGTTTACAAATCCAGGGAATGCAAGAATGGATTTCTTCTAAAAAAAATAAAATAAAGGGTAAGCATGAAAGACAGGTAGATGAAATGACACTGGAAAAACAGTCAGACAGGACCAAAGAGACTGGAACAAAACAACTTTTCTTTGTACAGACAGCTACAAATTCATGGTTTGGGAAAGGTGCAATTGCAGGCATAACAAATAACAAATGCTGCAACTTAGCAACGTTGGACAAGCATAATTTTTTGCAACAATTTATGGCCGTTTTCCTTTCTGCACTACTTGTAAATAGGATATGATAGTAAAAGAGAGGTTTTACCAAAAGGTAAAGATAGGTTTGAAAACGTTTTTCACAACTTAATGGACACTAATAAATATGAGGTATATATGTGAAGGTACACTAATGCTATTTATTAATACCATTTTGACAGGTAGTTCCTGCAAATCCCTCTTGACAAACACAAGCAAATGATGTGCCTAAGCTTCTAAAGCATGTCCCTCCATTAAGACAAGGATCTTGAGCGCAAGGATCTGAAGCTGGAATGGAAAGAGGTATGAACACTGATGGATGATGCAATGTAGAGAGAGAGAATCCTTGTGGATGACAACTAAAATGAAAGGTTAACACTCAATGGACCCCCACACATTAGACAACATTACCCAAACAGGTTTCTGACAAATTACCTTGCCAAAAATATGTTCAAAACAAGAACCTAAGATCATGATGAAACATACAATAAAGCATGCTTTAACCAGCTATGTCATGTCACAACCTGTGGGTATATTTGTTGAGGCATGAAGGGGATAGGGGGGGGGGGAGTTGCTATTGTTATGGCATACAGTACAATGTGTTTCTTGATATGTTTTGTAGTTATGTACAATGGCTTCAGAAAAAGAAAAAAAGACTTTCGTAGAGTTGGTTGTTTGTGAAACATTCTGTGTATAAGTTTAATATACAATGTGTGATTAGCGATCAAACTAAAATTTGAATAGTGACAAGACATATTTAATTAGTGTTCAATAAAGGTTCAGCATATAATCATGATAATCCATGTGAACAAGGCTAAGATTATGTACGATTTTCCAATGATGTATTGTAAAATAAATGCTTGATAAGAATAAACACTAAACACAGGAGGAACAGCTGACAGTTGCTCTGTTTACAAAGGTTGCACTTAACGCATTCTGAACTTAAATCAAACTATTTAACCGACATCGTTCTCAGATTAAATAAAAATTGAGAAAGTTCCTGAGCCAAATGTCTCCTTTGGTTGAGGCAAAGGTTGGTGCACTTTGTGAACTAGTGCTAATTTACATTACTGTAACTGTGAATGCTTGCTGAATGAGCCTTTGTTGGAATCTCTGTAAAAATGTTCTTTTTATCCATTTCTTAGGTGAAAACCAATTTGGTATGTATCTTATATAGCAATTCAGTCCTTCCAATGTTAATTCGCACATTGAATAAAATTAGTGATTATTGTGAGGTTTTGTTTCAGTTACTAGTCAGTAACAGTTAGATTAATTACAGTGAGTTGGGAATGGAAAGCAAGGCCAAAATAAAAATCCTGTTAGACTTAGTTAGACTTAAATTCTGAATTTTCCCATTTATTGCAATTAAAGCTAGTCAGTCATATTAATATTGTGATACAGAGATTACTTGTTTCCCAAGGGTATTAAACTGTTGTATCACGATACATGGAGCAATGCAGCTTACCAACTTGACAAAAGTCTCCAGAGAATCCAACTGGACATGCACAAGTGAATGCCAGGCTATCAGGGCTGTTACGAGAACAGGTCCCTTCATTGAAACATGGGTTGGGCTCACAGGGATTGGTTACCACTGCTAAAATGTAAACAGAGTAAAATAAAATGGAGAACGTGGTTCGGCAAGACATATCAACTATATCATTAACAAGTGTCAGAAACTTAAATACCTGTGTGTAACTATGATGTACATAAATAACCCTTGCATGCTTTAAAGTTTTATCCCGACATAAACTGAACCACAGATTTATCAGAAAATGGATAGACAAATTAAGTTTGTAATTACAGCAGGTTTGAAGAACAACAACAAAAATTCCTTTAAACCTACTACAACTACTGCAGGCTATCCCTGGGAACCATTGTTTTTTGGTCCAGCAATTATAAGGACAATGTCATTCCCGCAGGGTGAGTTGACTTACATAAAAAGATAAATTTGGTACAATACCAGTATTAAGCACCTGCAGTGTTACAAACTACTATATTTGTTTCTTTCTTTCAAGCTGTAATAGGCATTAATGGGCAATTCAGAAACTGTTTCAAAGCAAACCAACCAAAGGCAAAAAAGTTATGACCTGATAAACTGATATATTGTTTATTGTTATCACAATGGGTTAACTGTTATAGGAATACTCTACATTGTTGGTGTACAATCATGACCACGCAATTCTTCATAATAATGAAAAAATAACGTACACCTGCTACAGTACACTTCCTGCTAAAAACATGTTTTTAAATAAATTTAAATAAAATAAAGAGGGGCTTTTGTCATGCATTTTCTAGGAAATTTCAAATTGGCCTACGAAGCATAGCAACAGGAACATAACTTAGAACTGAAGTATAATCACATGTGGAAGTGAACTTTCTATCTCTGTAATATTCTCTATATATATCCTACTACTGTATTCATTTTTTCTTTCCTGTTTAGAAATTTTGAAATTAAGCATCCTTTGTCCTGCAGTAAAAACTGCCTCTGAAAACATCCCTTTAACATTTTCAAAACTTGGAACAAATTTGCTTCACCTACAGTTTCATAATATACATTAGTTGTCAATTGCTTTGGGAAACTTTTGTCTGTCTGATGGGGATGAAAAGCGTGTGGTTTGAAGGTAAAATTCAGAATCCTACCTCCTTTCGAGACTTCTCAAAGATGACATATTTTAATCATTAACAAATAAAATGTTAAAACATTAGACTTACCAATGGTACAAGCAACCCCAGAGAATCCATCAGTACACACGCAATAAAATGCACTGGTGCCAATTCTTTGACAGGTACCACCATTTGCACATGGTTGATTGCTACAGGGATTAGCTGCAATGACATAAACAAATGTATGCTACTTGCTACAATGCATTTAATTTGCTTATAATATTACAATTTGGTGAACAACTGGCCAAAAAAGCTGTGTCCAAAAAAACAAAATTATCCTTTAGGCTTTCCAAGACAATATCTATCACTGACCTAGTCAGGGTAACAGCTTGTCATTTGGAGTAAATTCAGAGGGTTTTTTTTTTTTTCTTTCAGAAATCTTCCCAATTTACATTCATGAAACACTGAAGGTTACTAAAATTACTCATCATGTCCTTATGGCTGTCCATATCACTATGACAAAAAAATTATTAAAAACAATCTTGAAAATTCTCAAACAAAATGTTCATCATTTCAAATCTAATCGTCTGATTTATAAAACAAATTTTATTTCTCGAGGAATTTATACTAAGTCAGATTAGGAAAATGCAGGATATCAAACCAAATATGAGTAGGTCAAAGTAGGACAAACTTTGAGCAATCAAAGAATTTGAGCAATCAAAAGTTTGCCTTTGGTGAATGATCCCGCTGAGGATGAAAATATCAGGTTCTTTATGCATTAAAGGGTGTGAAGACTCGCGCACAAAGAAACGTCTCATGCTGGTAATCTGACCTAGTCTCAAATGAGGTGTAACAGAAGTATTAGACACCACCATCGATCCCAGAGAATACACACACAGCTTGCTACCGTCAGTAATTAGACACTAGTGTACAGTCAATACATACAGCTACAGTCAATACCCACAACACAGTGTACATAGCAGCGATGGACATCTCAGGTCTAGATAAAAGATTTCAAGGTATCACCTTTCATTACTGTCTGCATTTTGTAGCGACAAGAAGCAACGGAAAGTTAACTTTTTCAGAGCAAGGCACGCGTTTTGGGGCGAGTCTTCAATTCCTTTAAGAGAGTAAATCAAGTAACAGACCTGAGCAAGGCTAGCTAGAGTCCAAAGAAGCAGGTAAGAAATAGACAAAAACAGGACCTACCATTTTGACAGAGATCTCCCTCAAACCCATTGGGGCAAGTACACTCAAAGGTACTTTGGCCGTTGTTCTGATTCCGAAGACATGTTGCACCATTAAGGCAAGGGTTGGGTGCACACGGATTAGTACTTGGGATCACTGATAGGGAAAATAATTATTGAACCCAAGTTTTACTCCTGCATTTCAAAACATTTTAATCAAGTGGCTATTTCATCAAAATCATATACCTTAAAACACCATTATGCATTTGATCTTGACAGTCTTAAGAATCTTACTGTACTTTTGGTACTGTTGTGTTACTGTGTTACTGTGTTGTTGTGTTACATTAATCTTCAATCATAAGGTCCCGAGTTCGTGTCATTCCAAGATTAATGAATTGACAATTCATAATCATGGACATTAAAATATGAATCTAAGAGACTGACTTCGGTCAGCTTGCGGCTTTGATAAGCCAATGATAACTTCTTCCTGAGTTCCTGCTTGCAGGAGGATCTAAAATACATACATACTTAAATACTGTGTTACTGTTAATGGTACTGTTGTGTTGTTAATATTCATACAATCATGAGGAGAGGTACTCTTTTGTCAAAATTTTGCTGATTCGCAGAGATCTTGCAGACAAAAAAATTTGAACAAGACATAAATCTGATACACGTGCTGGCATCGTTTTGACCGCAATA
>KN884417.1:29934-41862 GCA_000934455.1 Apostichopus parvimensis
CAGGATTATCCACTGAATTTTGAGTCCAAAGGTTGCCTGCCGTGGATTTGTAAAATGTGCGGAAAAGTTGGTAATCCACGAAATAGCGGGGGAGAGGGTGGGGGAGGGAGGGGGTTGCAATGTGTCAAAGAAAGAAACCATGTAGAGGGAAGATGACCGGCCGAGTTTGGAGTTCTATCCCATATGGACGCCCAATGGAAAATTCAACCTTTTTCTCTCGAAATTAGAATTGTCTATGTAGGTGCCTTTCTTCCTCGAAGTGTCGACTTTTTACACTGACATTTTCACCCTTTACCTTAAAATTTAGGCTAATTCTTCTCACAAAGTGTTGTATACCGATGATTCAATGATTATGTATGTAAAAGTGTATAGCGCTCTCCAACGGCTGGATTCACCGATAACCCATTACTGAGAACGGTTAAATAAATACGGACCAAAGAACCGACCTTAATCGTAGCCATCCGTCTCGTCTACTAACTGCATACATAACACAATGGTGACTTTATCTCGAAAATTTGAAGTTTCATTTTGACGTTTTCCTTCGATTTGATATATCGGATTGATGACTGTTCGCTTGAAAGTTTGAACTTTCATTTCAAAAGTATGATATGTTACAGTATTTTAAATCAAACTTTTGACTTTCCTCGAATATCTAATTTATCTCATTAATTTGATCAAAACTATGAGATATTAATATCTCACAAAAGCTACAAATTTTGAGGTAGAATAAATTCTACCTCAAAGTTTCTAGCTTTTTTCTTTTTATTGAAATTGTTACCATTTATGAGGAAAAGAAACACATATAGTGTGGAACTACTAGGGTTTCATTGATATTTTTGAAATTTTATGTTCAAACTCTGCCTAATTTTCATCCAAACTTTTGAGATAAAAAGTATGAATAATTGATTACTTGATTGCCTGACACTATTTCAACTATCTGTGTCAGGATGCAGGTTATTTATCAATCAAACAATGCAGAGGAGAAAAGTTCTGTAGTGAACCTCCATAAAGAACTCAAAAGTATACAATGTGGGAGGGGGATGCATTGCATTAGTGTACCCAAATAGTGAAGGGGGGGGGGTGCGACATGTTGACCACATGCTCCCCAAGTTGATGCCT
Organism: Apostichopus parvimensis; assembly: GCA_000934455.1. Classification (NCBI taxonomy): domain Eukaryota; kingdom Metazoa; phylum Echinodermata; class Holothuroidea; order Aspidochirotida; family Stichopodidae; genus Apostichopus; species Apostichopus parvimensis. The sequence continues at coordinate 31,054 of KN884417.1, forward strand.
TTGCGAACATAGACTCTGCCTCAAATACCATTTTTACACCTCTTAATTGACAAGAAAAAATCTACTGTCCAAAAAATGAAAGAGGCGTTTGTTGTAGAATATATATATTGTATTTATCTTTCAAAAATATAAAGAAAAAGATATCATCATATACAGAAAACCTCTTTAAAAGTAGAAGATAATACAAGAATATAAAAATTGGAAGACATAAAAGTCAAATATATACTGGGGAGAAAAAGTCACTTAAGGCTAAACAAGGAACTATATAAGCAACAAATTCCATGTATTTGTGTCTGTTTAATTTCCAGATATATTCTATTAATGTCTCTTACAGAGTACAGAATAGCTTTCACAATACACATATTACACAAAACAAACAGGTAGGTTTGGCCTTTTTACACCATTTCGTTAAATTGCAATGCACTATTGCACATTAGCTTGCTAGAAAAACCTGGTGTATAAAGACTACAGAGCAAAAACTATAGTTATAAAAAGAAAGAATTAAGATTCGTCCATAATGCATATTGAACAGTTAACGATACACATTTTTTATTAAATTTTTATTTGTGTTAATTGCAATACACTATGAATCATTAACAAGTCAGAATGTTTAATCAATATAGAGCAAACAATAGCTGAAAAGCAAGAGACAAGATTTCTCTATCGAATTTCTTATTAAAACTTGACACTTTTTGGGTTAAAATAGATGGAAATTGGGATATGAAGGACTTGAGGATGATGAATACAAAAAAAAAAAAAATTGTGTTAGTCACTTTCCATTCTTCAGAATATACAAAAGTTGATTACTTCTTATACAATACTTTCCATTTAATATAAAACAAATCATTTGATTAATTAAACACACACGAGTATAGACTTAGGATTTCCAAGTACAAAAACAAGGAAATATTTATCTGTGTAGTACATTTTAATAAAGACATTTTTACAAATACAAAGTAATCAACTCTGTTTAACAGAAGTGCAAAACTTTGGTTTTACTACTAGGTAGAAAGAAAATCTCCATATTTTGGCCCACAAAGCCAAAAGCAATACTTTTAAGAATGATTCATTTATCCAGTTTTTATTTGAAAGAAATTTTCAGTTGAAGTAATTGAAATAACACTATACTACTCTATTACACAAGTATGTCAATGAGAAAAAAGAAAAGGAAATCAAGACCTTATAACTTCCTGCAAATCTGAAAACGACTTCATGGCCAATTAGGTCTAATGTAAACAAAAGATAAATGCTGAGTATGAAGATCTGCTAAGATTTCCTATGCAATGAGGTCTTATGTAAACAAAAGATAAATGCTGAGTATGAAAATCTGATAAGATTTCCTATGCAAAGGGAGCTTTCCAAAAGATCCTCCAAATGTTAGTTCCATCTCATTCCATGTTTCGTCTTGACAAGTGTCACCTTGTCCACGATTTTTCCGTCCTGTGAACATGAGTGAGGAGTAATTTGCAATATGATTTTCTTATGATTCAAATTAGCATTTATACACAATATGCCTTCAATTGGATCCTATGGAATTTTGTTTGTACAAATGCCTCAAAAAAACTGTTTTCTGTTTATGGTTTAACAGAAATTACAGAATAAAATAATAGTTGATGCAATAACTTTGTCAACTAAGCACGATTGCAAAGTACAAAACAGAATATGAATGGATGAGTATTTTCACCATCAATGTTTGGGCAACATGTTGAGGGATGTAAATTTCTAGAAGTTCAGTACGCTGAGACTTGCAAGAGAGAGATATGACTTTTAAGCTAAAACTTGTTATGAAGGATCACAGTTAATACTGTATCCTACTGATGGTGACTGGTGGCAGTTGCCACAACTACGCCAGTGTGGCGGGTGGAAGCAGTTGAGTGGGGTGACGTGACAAAAAAAACATAACTACCCATCAGCTGGAGCCATAGGCCAGGACTGGAATTCAAATAAAATCCTGTCCTCAAAGGAGAAAGCCTGAGAGGGCCATATCCAGGCACCTGGAGGTGCCCATAAACAAAATTGCTCACCCAAACCACGGTTGGGCTTCGGTGAATGTGGACTCTCCTTTGGGGGCCCAATTCCATTGCTACACCGGGACTTGGTTGCTCCTTACTATGCCAATACAGTATCCCATTGTATATGCTGTAATACAGCACAAACACAAAATGCCAATTCAAAGGGTATTTTATCGACCCTAAGACAAAACTTACCAACTGCCACCTCCTGTCAATCCATTCATGCTGAGCTAAAGCATGTCAGGATATTAATAATTAAGCAATTAAGGGTGAGCAAGGGTTTGACAGAAATTGAACATCCCCTGAGAAAATCATCAAGTCTCGGCTAAAATTAAAAAACTGACCACTAACCTGATCGTCTGAGACCTGCTGCATGTTGATGTGTGTATCGTTGATGATTTGTAGTCTAGTATAGCCATAGTCACTGGATCTAAAGGCATCATAGTACCTCATGGGTCCAAACTGACTGTGTGCCTCCCTACAACCCTGGAACAAGTAATTATAAGCTAAAATATACAGTAGCAACACGAACAACTCAAAAATAACATCTAGTAGAACGAACAGACTTGAACAAATCTCAATGGAATTTACTCAGAGTTAAACATTATTTACGATGTATCCAAGATCATCATGTAAGCTCTCAAGATACTAACATTTGAAGTTTTGCAGCAAGAGTGAAATGGAATTGTTACCCATATATGCTGACAAAATAATGATTCCTTGGATTGGATAGGGTTCCAACTGTAAATATCTAAGAATATCCCGATGAAATGCAAGATTGCGACATTGCGATATAGCCCAATTTTTGAAGTAGGAAGTTAAATGCAAAGTTTGAAGAAAAAAAGACCAAGGGTTCACCAAGGACATCACATGTTCCTTTTAGTTCCCTTTGGTACAAAACTTGTCAATTTCTTTTGTTGTTAATATGTTGTTAGGAGTTGGAAGGCCAACTACATCAGGTTGCTTACAATTTTTGAAGTAGGAAGTTAAATGCAAATTTTGAAGAAAAAAAGACCAAGGGTTCACCAAAAACCTCACATGTTTCTTTTAGTTCCCTTTGGTACAAAACTTGTCAATTTCTTTGTTGTTAATATGTTGTTTATAGGAGTTGAAGGCCAACTAGATCAGGCTGCTTACAAACATGTTCCTCTTTCGTAAGCCAAAAAATAAAGTTTCAACTGGGCTATCCTTTTAATCTATAATGATTACACAGAAGCTTCAGTCTTTTGTTGACTCACTTCTTAGAGAATGCAGTTGTGGTGACTGACGTTTTCAAACGAAACAATTTGCAATTTTTCTTGTCTGAAATTGCGGATGGCATGATTGACGGCAGACCACTAAAGTGACCTTGAGTCCCCTCTGTCTCATAGATCATAATTAATGCGATTGTATCAGTTTTTGAAAGTTTCGTAAGGAGTGACTTTAAGACTTTGTTATACACTAACTGAAGAAGTAGATGCTACTTATATAATATTCAAGGGTCATTGCTCATTGACATATAATCTGTACTTAAATGTCTTACTGACTTGTTTCTAGTGCTTTCGACAAACACATAATTTTTATTAAAGTCAACTGGCGGTTGATGAAAGGAATTGAACAATTCATTTCTACTTATGGCAAAGACAAGAAAAACAAACAGTTTAAGCAAAGTTGCCAACCCAAATAATATACATAATTAAGTTTTAATCACACTAGTTAACGTCAGAATTAGATTAGAAGAAAATACAAAAGAAGAGAAGAAAAGGATGTGTGGGACTCAATTAATGAACTTCCTCAATAACAATGATCAGGGAAGTGCTCAAGCCGGGCGGCGGCTGCGCTCTGCAGTTATAAATGCCGCCCAGCACAAAAAGGTTTCCGCACTCTTTTGGATGATTATTCTAAAAAATTTTACCATTACCAAAATATGGGTGCATAGTTGGCACAGAAGGTACCTCCAGAATAGGAAAAAGATAGCACCATTTAGCCATCTAAGCATTCTTCAGTTGCAAACATTTTCCAATGGGGAGGGGGACCCCCACCCCTTAGACCCCTCCCCAGGACTTGGATCGTACTACCACACAAAATCTGCCGGCACTCAGATATTCCTGTAGTGGTCTAATTCTCCATGGCTGAATGAAAAAAATCCCTGGACTGAATGATTTCCCAACGACTGATGTTGAGGTGGGGTGCTTACCCGTACCCCCCCCCCCATGCCCAATATGCATGCCACTCTCGAATGTCACAAATCATGTTTACACATGACACAAGAATCATCTTACTTAAATTCCAAATAACAAAAAAATGCCATTTGAAAAGACTGTTTGCAGCAGGAAGGCCCAATTTCAGCTAACCGATAAATAGAAGATGAGAAAGAAATGGAAGAACACTTACTGCTGATCCTGTAATGATGTGAACAGGTGAGGTAGGATTGGTGTATGGCTCTGACGTACTACCGTTGTGAACCTAGACAAATGGGAATGGAAGGAGCTGACAATACAGTTTTTTTTATGTGTATGAATTCTTCAAACTCCCTGTTAGGATTATCCAAATGAAAAGTGAAAATGAAAATAAAACATCCTCAATTTGTTTATATCCTTTCCAAGATTTGCACAACTAATAAGTAAACTTTGTGGCCAACGATAAATCAGTATTTATCTGATTACTTGACTACAGAGGTAATATTCAGTTGGTATCCTATAAGCATGAAGAAATACCATACAGGTCTACTGATATTAATTGTAAATTGTGAAATTATTACTATTTCGAAATTGATATCCTATTTCTGCACTTCAATGTCTTACACATCTACAGAAATATAATAGCAAAGAGAGCCAAAGATTTCACATTTCATATTACAATTAATTTTAATAACTACATTACACCAAGTGTAAAAGTACATGTAATGTCACAGTTTCAAGAATGTACCATTCAACAGGACATCATTAGTAGAATCATGGTAACATTTCTGAAAGATAACTTCTCTAACCCCTCAAATCAGTTTCATGGAAATCGATAGGTGCTATGTGAGAGGGGAGCAACAATACTGTTGAAACCTTCACTCTAACATGGGTTACCAGAGGCATAGTTCATTGTGCAAACTGAATAGGGAAGTCTACTTACATGGATTTCTCTTTAACCCCCCCCCCCCCTCCTCAAGTCCATTTGTAAACAGGATTTGAATGTGGGTGGAGCATGATCATTGGAAAGCTAACTCTGTAAAAATCATTTTCCATTTCAAGCTAAAAAAAACAAAGAAGGTCATAGTAGTGAAACCGAAAGTTGGAGTTGAGTCTCTATGATGAACCCATAGGAAGTTGCTGATGTTAGTTGAAGTTGGGTCTCTATGATGAACCCATAGGAAGCTGCTGAGGTTTGTTGAAGTTGTCAACAATCTACCATTCAACAGGATATCCAACAACAATAACAACAACAGTTGAATTGTGTCTGAGGAAATGTTTGTAGTTTCCTTCCCGTTTCACATGAGTTGTTATGGTTTTACTTTAAACCAGAACTAAAATGGTGTGATGTAGCAAGAACAGTGTCTGGAGCCAATGATTAACACTTGGGTTATAAATCAGTTGTAAATCAAAGCTATACAATGGATGAAGAGGTAGTATTTCCATTAATACTCACCGTGTAATTGTAGAGAGGCCAAAATCTTTCATAGTTATGTTCATGACCCCAAAAGGAAAGATCAACACCTGAGAAAAGGAAAAAAAGGAAAGCTTTTTAAGTATTTTCTAAAACCAGCATTTTTAAAATTCCAAATAGCAGTCACACAAAAACCATGTGGTAACTTTTGAGCAGGGTTAGTGACAATTTTACCATCTGAATGGCTTAAAATTAGCCAGTGTGTTACAAAGGTACTTAGGTATTGCCCCCGTAAGTGGTAGGTTGTACTTCTACAATTAATAACCCTTTAACTACACATATTTACCTGCAGTTCTTCAAAGCAATTTAAACAATAATGGTGACAGGCTAATCACATATCATTTCTTTGTGGCACATATCACAGCACAGAAAACAATCCAAAATGCTAGTCCTCAGTTTGACCTGACTCAAAGCTGCTGAGCATGAAAAATGTGAAGTCGACATTACACGTTGCTTTGTTATAGTGTTATACATCTGTAACACTGACGTGATTTCGAGTGATTTGCTCGAAGCAAATCCTGATTTGCCAAAGTCTTGTCCCGTGGCAAACCTCTACCAATTAGAATCACGGTGACATTTCTGAAAGGTAACTTCTCTAACTCCCTAAATCAGTTTCATGGAAATCGATAGGTGCTTTGAGAGAGGGGAGGAACAATACTGTTGAAACCTGCACTCTAAAATGGGTTACCAAAGGCATACTGTAGTTCATTGTGTAAACTGAATAGGGAAGTCTACTTAAATGGATTGGATGAGTTTTTCTCTTTAACCCACCTTCCAACCCCCCCCCCCCGCCCAAGTCCATTTGTAAACAGGATTTTGAATGTCGGCGGAGCATGACCTTTTGAAAGCTAACTCTGTAACAAATTGTTCTCCGTTTCAAGCTAAGAAAATGAAAGTCTTAGGAGCGAAACAGAAAGTTGAAGTTGGATCTCTATGATGAAACCATAGGAAGCTGAAGATGTTAGTTAAATGGGTACAATTTGTAACGAAAATGAAACTGATCTAGTACTTACCATACTTGTAAAAGATATCTTCGAATGCACCTCTTACCTGGAAACAATCAGTTTAAATGAATCAATATAACTTTATGGAGAAGGGTCAAAGCGATTGAAAACTATTAAAGCTAAGCCTTTGTTTTTATAATTCATTTACAACCATATATTAAGGTTTAGTCAATTCCTCATTGAGATATTTAATTGGTACAATTTGGTGCCCTTGGACTTCAGGAAACAATTCCCGGGTTACAATCTCACTGCCACTTGGCCTATATAACCCATATCATATCAGATCAAACTAGCCTACCATTTTTGCAAGGCAGAGGTAGACAATTGTTATGGACAAATAATCAATTTTTGCAAATGTTGGACAAGGCAATATTTTACAGAACCAGAGTGCAAATAAATATCATTGTAATATTTATGTAGTTGAATGTGGTGGGAAATGGAATATGACAATGCTTTTAGGTCCTACTGCACTGCTGTATTTTTTTCTTTTTTCTTTTTCATAAACGAAAGGAATATTGAATTTTAACTCCTACTATGAACTCATAGCGAAGATAACTGATCACAAACCGAAAATTACTTTTAGAACATCCAATTTCATTCAAATTATAAATAACACTCAATAGTTTGTTTATATTACGTAAAGGTTCACTGAATATTCAACCATACTTTCACATATGTCACTTACTGTTTCCGAATACAATAATTCACATTGTCTGGTTAAAGTATCTGAGCAGTATGGTGGTCTGTGGCCAACAGTTATAATCCACGGCCTCTGCTTCCTTGCCTCAGGAGAATTGGCTTCCTAGTGGGTGCAATAAAGTAAGATAAAACCAAAGACACATAAGGCATCTCAAGATCAACAAAACATGATGCTCCTTTTACTTTACTTTTATAGTCATGAGCTAATTAACATGGTTATCATCTGTGATTACACTGCACTGTTCGGCAGTATAACACTAGAGGACTGTCCTGAAGGTATCAGTGTTACTGATCTGTGTTTTGGTCAACAAGCACACTGCAAGGATACCACCCAACTTATCCATTCCTATGCTCACTTATTGTGGAATAAATGTCTGAGCCTTTTTGGCAAGCTGTCAATGTATACTCACTTGCTAACATCATAAAATATTTACTTTTTAATTCTAACATTGCTTTTAATATTACACTGCTTTGTACAGCAGTGATAAGTTGACAACACTTATTTGTAGCTGACAAGTCAGGATTTGGACAAAAAGATCTCCCTCCTACTGTCGGGCCTACATTTAAACACCCCCCACCCCATCCCACCCCTCAACAAAACGGATTCTCATTTATATCGCTTGTTCCGATAACAAGAGAACAACATATTAGGTACAATTCAATTGATAAAAGTATAATCATACCACACCACAACACTCTGCTAAGTTCATTCTTCTTTGGACAGTGTATGTGCTATACACTACGGTCGGATTACTTTTGAATGCAAACAGCAATATGGAAGACAGAATTCCTTTCTTGTGAGTTTTCCCCATTTGCTGCAGCACATTTTCACATACAGCGACATAAAATAGTATCGTTTTTCTATGTAATACATTAAGAGGCCACAACCCACAAGGCCAAAATGATCCACCAGCACCTGGTATTTCAACCACGTTAATGGGTGTTTTTCATGATCCCTGGCCATGGCACCCGCCAGTTTATTTAGCTCTTTTTCCATATTCCACCACCCCCCCCCCCCCAAACCCAACACTTACTCTAATTAGCTTCAGAATATAGACCTCACACAGTAAAGGTTTGTCATGTTTTAACAACTTCAACACTGTAAAAGTAATATTTAGATTGTCACTGCCTTTATATCTATAATTTACCTCAAGATCTGAAATTAGCCACTCGAGCTGGTTTTTGATCTGATGAAGACCATACATCAAGAAAAAGTAAACCTCAGTTGACAGAGAAATGATGTGGGCAGGTCCAATATTCCAACTGCGACATAGTGAGGGGGAAAAGGAAGGAAATAATAATGAGTTTCTTTAATGATGGTTTCTCCTCAATTTTTGGTTTGATGATAATTGTAACCTATGTAGTCATGCAGGCGGAAATGTGTGTGTGTATGTGTAATAATGTATGTGTGAGTGACGCCTTGCTTGTAAACACAATGCATCTCAAGAAGGGAAGCTTGGACCAATCTCATATTTCGTGTGTAGGAGTACCACATTGAGTAAAAGGAGCCTAGATTGTTTTTGAGGTCAAAGGTCATTTGGGACCACCAGGGGTCAAATTGTGAAAACCTTGTAAACATGATATCTCAATAAGGGAAGCTTGGACCAATCTCATATATAGTATGTGGTTGTGACACCTTGAGTTCAAGATCCCTATATTGTTCTTGGTGGAGGTCAAAGGTCACTTTAGTCCGAGTTCCGCGATATTAAAAGTTATAAGTTTAGACTTGATCTGCAGAAAACAAATCCACAGTACACGATATATAATATCAGTCATTTTGGTAAAATATTTTCGACAACAAAGCATGTAACTGCTGAGTTGGTTAGACCTCAATGCTCCATACCAATTTATCAATAGGATAAAATTGGGTTCATTAACACAAAATATGAAGAAAATATATTATGTGTCAGAATACTAATACACTTAAGGTGGCCTAACATCTAATCTAATGGCTGATCCAGTAGCAGTTCAAAATAGCAGGTACTGTATATGCTTAGGACTCGCCCACACCTAGCTACTGTATAGTGTAATGTCTAGTACTAGAGGCGCCCTAATGTAACAGAAGCCAAGCTATCTTCAGAGGTATTTTTGCAGATGTTTTTTTTCTTTAAATTGTTTGGGACACTACAGTAAACCTAGCTGCTTATTTATGAATCTGCGACATGTTTTACTCTGTACATCACTTACGTTTGGTAAAAAAGTCGAAATTCATACTGCACGGAAACGTAATTTCCTATGTGCAGTTACGTAGCACCATGTATCTGCCTAAGTGCCTAACCTTTGTTCACAAAAAGTATTAATGTTGTAGATCTGTACTATGGAGACTTGAACAGGAATCATGGTGGCGAGAGATTTTGGAGTTTGTGGAGTAGGTTTTTAGTCACGGTCGCCAAATGGCGAGTACTTTTAAAAATATTTGTTGACGCCTGAGAAGATGCCTGTTTTCTTTGGTAGAGATCAATTTGTATGCTGAATAGGAGAAAAGCTAGTTTCCATCTCGACCATCAGCTGCCAATGTGAATATTGTTTGTCATATCTCAATGCTTTTTGCTGTACTACTTAGATTGAAGTATGTTGTTCATCCTGGCTATACGCTACAGCCTAATGTGTCATATTCATATAAGATTATTCATGTAAAATCATCGAAACCACACTTCAGATTCAGTTTTGCTGTCTAGTTTCATATCATTATCATTTATAAAAAAAAAAGTACCTGAACTGAATCATGTTAGTAATGCAATCATTGACTGAACCGTATAAAGGGTACTTTGTGACCTTTGAACTGCAAGAAATACATACAATTGACTTCTATGTTGCCAACTCTAAAAATACTTTGCCATGTATGACTTTAAGGTTTAGGCGGTTTTAGTCGTCTCTCAGACTAGAAAGTATTACTTTCACAATCAAATGCTATTCTTAAAGGTTGTTAGACCACAGATAGTCAGTATATGGTGGGTAAACGCACCCCACACTCTTTACTTCTTGCTTGACATTCAACGACGACCCATTTCTTTCTTTCAGATGACCTGAATCTAACATTATGTTTTCTCTATTCTCTCAAGCTCCAATGTTTTTTGTCTTTTTTTTAAAAAAGCTCTACCTATCATTCATGATACATTTGAAATCAAATGCAAGTACATAATTTGATGACAAAGCAGAAAGCAGAGAAGTTTGTTGTTTGGAACTAATTGCGACCTCAGATTAATGCCCGGCCATCTTCACAACATGTTCGATATGGCAATGGAACAGAACATAGCAAAATGTAGCATAAGAGATCAAGATAAAATACTGCATCAATTCTAGGTTTATCAAAACTCAAAGCAAATCAAAAACATATTACATACCTGTACCACAAGTTCTGAGTTCCCTCATAATTTGGCATTGTGAACCTATTTTTGTAATTGGAAAAATTGCTGAAGGGAGAAAATAAAGAGAAATTACTGTTATAGGTATTTTTTTTT
>KN884417.1:47526-63112 GCA_000934455.1 Apostichopus parvimensis
TAGAACTAGTATTGTTCGATACAGGTGACAAACGCCTACAGTGGAATTACGACTTTCCTTACCGGTTTCGAACCTCTGGACATACAATCAACGTCCATAGCCTAGTGCATGGTTAGGGTGTCCGCATATAAAGCGGGAGGCCCGGCTTCGAATCCCGGTGGAGGCTGGAAGTTTTTCACTGTTCTGGTTTTTCCAACTCACTACGATTTCAATAAAAGAAAATTATGGGGTACTTCGATTTACTGAAGAACTCCAGTAACCCACGTCATGTAGGCCTAATATAGAAAAGACTGTGAGATGTTGGGAATGAAACTATTTTAGCCTTCAGTCTTGTGTATGGAGAAACATTAAAAAAAATGCGATTCTCCCGTATGGAAGAAGATCTTTTAAATCTGTGTGGGGAGTTGCTCACATTAAGTGTATCTATCACAATAATGATCACACATCGTAAACTAGCTCTACCTCGTGGCGTCCCATAGAAATCTTTCGAGTTACTCAAGTTAGGTACACAAACAAGCATGACCATTTTCGCACATCTAGGCCTGCGCCTAATATAAGTTTAATAAACACAGTTGCATATAGTGACTTCTGTACTGCAACAACCATGAACGGGAACTCTCAGACTCCCCAACCTAGGAGGGGAAGAAGCGGAAATCCTGCAGAAAGAGAAAATCGCAGAGGGGAAGGTACTGTTTTCCCTGTGAATGATCATACAAATTGTTGTAATAATGACTTTTCATACATAGTACTTAGTAGGGGCACATGGCTAGGTCACGATTATCACAATTCACATGTGTGCTTGCTGCTTGTATTGTAGTTGCAACTTACAATAATACATCATTCGTATCGGCCTAGGTCCACGAAAACTCAGGAGTGTCATTTACATTTAGTCTGAAGAAATGGAAGGAAGAGTGGGAGTCTTGTTTTAAAAGGCAAAATAGGCACTACTTCTCAATTACAAAGCAGAAGTCATTGTAGGCTAACCATTTTCCATTGCAATTACTGTACACGACGTTGCTAGTGGGGTTCCACAAGGGTCTGTTTGGGCAAATCCTTTTTAATATTGATAAATGCAAGGTGATGCATATTGGTAGTAGTAACCAAAAGTATACCTACACTCATAATGGTGAGGAGTTGCAGCCTATGCCTAGCCTATGTAAAATATTACACATTAATGTCATAATGTAACATAATGTCATATTATTGTCATTTGAATTGTTTTGCCAACAAAGATGACACTGCAAATCACTTTCGTAAATTTTAGAAGATTCTCCAAGTCACAGTGCAAGCCCAGCAAACCTTTCACAAATAAGATTACAAGGCTCAGCTCGGATTATAAAAGATCACTGTGCTGATTGGAACAATTTTATGGAGAGATGGGATGAACTAAATGATAAAGGATTTCAGCATGCAAACAAGATTATCAATCTGAAACTTCATCAAGAGTGAGTTCTTCACCTACTACTTTCTGATTATGATCTAGAAATTGAAGTAAAGTAGCCTACTTTATGAACCTATTAACATCAAGACTTTGAGCCGAGTTTTGATATGAAAAGCCATTCCATGATGTAGCTCCAACTTTCTAGCAGTGAGTGGCTACCAAGGACAGTCTTCTTTAGCTAGATCGACCTCTTAGTGATGTAGTATTGGTAGTTTTCCTTACCAGTCATCCTGTTCAACATAACAGGAATTACTTTGAAGTTTAAAATTTTGTATCAATGACTCAGAGCTTTCTTGCAATTATGCCTAATGAAGTTTTATTGAAGTTTTAATTGTTAATTGTTTTTTTGTTTTAGAAGTTTAATTGAAGTTTCAATTCATGCCTCTTTGAAAGGTATTCAAAGTGCTTTTCATTGCTTAAATTTAATGCACTTATGTAAACTTTTCAGAATATTCCTTGTTTGAAAATAACATCTGATGTTTAGGTTCTCAGTTGGAAGGTTTACTTTATAGTAATGCAATTCATCATGCAAGAACAAAATGAAATATTTGTCATTGCACGTAAATGTTTCTTCTTGCTTTTTTCCTCCATTATTCATTTTTCATATAGAAAGCAGGTACAATCTACAGAGGCTTTACTAGCACATGATTCTGGTGCTGAAAGTGAGAAGACGAAAGATGAAATTTGTTACCCCGAGGGTTTGGAAGATCCCTGCAACAAATTTACAGATGTCTTCACTTCAATGGTGAGTTAACATGTATGAAATTGATAGAGATTGAGTTAACATCAACAATGGGAAAAGAGAAAGAGTACGTTTATTGACCAAGATGAGGGACTGAATGGCTGGAGACTATTGCACACTGAAGACTCCAGTAGTTTTCTTCTGCTGTCTATAATCGCTATATAATTATAAGTAGTGTACTCTAAAGAGTTATGCTCCTCCATGGAAAATATGCACACAGACTCAAGTCATGATAATTCAAGTCAGCAATACTCAGTAATGAAAAGACTTGACCTTCAAAGAGCTCAACTATGAACAGAAAATGTTAGAAAGATCAAAGTTGGTTACCTATTGTCAAGCCTACCACCTTAAGAGACTTTAATCACTTTGTACTTATTGATCCATGTTATTCTTAAGTAATATCTTTCATAATGCCTTTAAAGATAATTTGAAGCTTTAGAAACAATTTTTGGTTACTAGGTTGGGTCAAACATTTTATGTGACTCGAATATATCTTCATTTGTCATCTCTCTGTTGACATCACATCGTGACTGTCTGCTATTTCTGACAGGTTTCTTGCTCAGTGTATCTTGTTTGGGTTTGAACTGCTCAACCAGTGAATCCCTTCAGCTCATGTCTGTTTTTTTTACAGAAACACTTGGCCGATAAAATGCACAACATCACAGTTCATTTTGAGGGTGTACGAAGACTGGAATATCATACCTCCATCGATGAGGATCCACAACCACTGTTTGATACTTGGACCGTTGATCGATTCTGTAAGTTGTCAACTTGGAAAATAACTTCGGAAACAGACATTGTCCTGTTGTTTATTAACCGGCTGAACGACTTTTACCTAACTTGATTTGCAATTCACCCTGCACTGTATTATATCTCTCTTCTGTCATGGAGTAATGAAACATTAACAATACTGAAGATGATTGCCATTGCCAAAATGTTATGCTAGTTACTTAACTGTTTGTCACAGGGCATTTTATATGCAGAATACCTTTGGCACTTATTTTTTAATCCTTTGCATCTTTCTCAGTAATTATTCTGATTTGTCTTTCATGTTTTGTACATCCAAGATACTGACACTCCTGATTTTTTAATTATTTTAGTATAAGACACAACAGCTGTCCCTGTTATTATTTTTACTTTGTTTGACTGATTTTTGGAAGGGGAGTCTGGGAGGGTACGTAAATGACCTAAATGGCAATTAATTTAATGTTTTGGAAAAACATTGAGTTTTGTTTAGAAAATATGAGAATAACTTGAAGTGGATATGATGGTTTGCACTGGACAAGTCTTCAACCAGTCTTATCAAATAAGTCCATACGTTGCATAACAGATGAATCTCAATATCTTTTCTTTCTTTCTTTCTTCCCAGGTGAAATATCAGAAGAACTAGAAGGAATGTACAGTCAAGAAATTAAATTGAAAGAAAGCATCGTTCAAGATATCGCCCACCAGATAAGCCGTGACGTTCTGATGACGTACATTTCGCTTTGGCATCATCAGCCGTATCTGGAGGAAAGGAATCATTTGATGTTAAAAAGCATGCTCTTAGAAACTGGCTGGGTAGACCCATGAGGATTATCATTGTGAGCCTTCAGTGTAGCACCTCATAGAACAGTATGCCCTGCATGTATAGGCAACATGGAGTTGTGTATGTTTAGAGGGTACTAGCAATTGACAGGACATTGGTGACAATATTCTGTGATGCAAGGAAGAGCTCTGGTTCCAAGAACACAGCACTGATACTTCTATACAAAGAACAGTGCAGTGTCTGCTGGAATCAAGTGTCTACTGGTATCATGTGTCTACTGGTATCATGTGTCTGTTATCATGGGCTGGCTTGTGTTGAAAGCTTTCCAGGCTACTGCTGCTGCTGATATGGAATGACACATAGTGTAGAAAGCAGTGTGGACAGCAAGGTGTGTACTGGTACCATGAAGTAATGTATGGGAAGGGTTAGCAATATACCAGGGTTTGCATCTGCATAATAAAGGAAAGCCGACAATATTTGTTATACTTTTGATTCAGTCTGTTGCAACAGCAACTCCCTGAATTTGTGCCCTCTCCTCTAAAGGACCATGGTTTCCATGAGATGAATGTGATTCAAGGAACAATGAGACTAACCTGAAACTTGACTGAAGTATCCAATAGACAGATATACTTGTTAATACAGACTACCAACATGCTTCTTGATACATTCTGAATACACCTAAGTCAATGCTGACTTACCTCATTTCTCTATGCATGATTCATTTTTAACGCTTTTTATAATTTTAAACTACCCATGTTAATGTGCCAGCTCCATTTGAGGTTAGGTCGTACAAAGAAAAGTACACATCACATTTGTTCATTCCAAGCTGCATAACCAGGACAGATGTTTGTTCGAAAGCTACTCCTTTTCAGTAATTTGCTTTTACATCACATCTGATTTGATGTCATCAAGGATTTCATCAAGGATGTGGTAAATTATTTGTCTCCATTGTTCATGACTCTCAGCAGATGTTTGATCAATTTTGTAATACTGATAGATACAGGCAAATTTCTTGTCGGTCTCATCTGCTAATTCAATTTGGGATCATAAAAGCTGTTTGTTTGGTGATTAAAATTTGTTAGAACTTCTTCCGTGGCAGCACCAACAAGTAGCTATGAGAATTTTGGAATGATGTTAGAATCTCTAAAACTAGACTGGAAGGGTACATTCAATAAATGGTAAAATAAAATCTAGGTATTTCATTTATTTAAGTTGACAGTAGTATGTTACATCCCCACATACAGGAGGTATTATCTGTTTTTGATGTGTAATATTTTTATACATTGGCTGAATAAATGAATTGAATTGAATAAAGAAAACCACACAGAAAATGTATGAACAATGTCTTTTATTAAAAGTAAGCAATATTACTTTTAACTTAAAGGAGATTTACAGTATTATGGCATTTGAAAACCAGGATAAAATATTACTGAGTAGTAAACCTGCAGGGTGTTTAAGATGCAATTCATGATACTAACCCAGGGATAATTTTACTATTGACTAATGGAAGTGAAACATGGAACATTCTTGGGAAATTCGAATTCATCACATACCAAAGTTGAGATACTGAAAGATTTGAAACCAAAAGAGTATTGAAGCAAACAGTTGTGATGTCACAGGGGTGCATTTAAATAACTACTTCAAAATTGGGATGGTCACAACATGAATACACCACTTGTGCAATACTTTCCCTATATATATATATATATATATATATATATACACAACTTTAAGGTAAGGTTGGCACCCTATCCAATCCAAGGTCAATATATCACCGCAAAGCAATGCATTTTGTTGTCCGTGTCCAACAATAACATCATACATGTATGCTTGAAGTTCACTTTGGTACAAAATGTTTCAAATTCTTCTCAAAAGCAGTACATAGGAATTGAATGCAAATGTTGCAAGAATGCTTTTACAATGTTTTTTATTTTATCAATTAAAACTTAAATTCCCTCCTAGACTAACTTTTTGAAGACCATTTCTCATAGTCATGTCACCACAACAACATAAACATCTCTAATATAATGTTTCTTAAACATGAAGCAAAGGTGGCAATTTAAACTTTCAGCCTGAAAACATTGCAACATCACCTACACAATAACAGGAACTGACTTACTGTTAAGAGTGCTTTTTTCCAGCTTATATAAAGAAATAAAACACATCCAGATAGCACATGATTTGAAGTATTTGAAGGGATGGACTATAGTGTAGAACAATACCTATTTTCTTGGCATAGTAACAAAACTAATAGTAGGAACCAAAGCTTCAAGCTAGCTGCTGAGATTGATATTCTGTTTGCTTGATTGTAGTGTTCAAGACTGGTTTCTTGCTCACATACACGTGTTGAGACTTAGTTTTCATGGCACTGCTTCATGCTTCAAAGGGAGAAATTGTTTTTACTTATAGCACTAACAATATCTTAATATTAAATAACGGTCACTTAACAAGGTTAATAACAATCTAGCAATAAGTGAATCACACTCTATTTCTATATCCATAAAATTTATGAAATGGCCATATCTATATGCAAGAGAATTGGCCTAAAGGGTGCCCAAAACTTTCAAAACAGCTCACAATATCAACATGCAAGTTTGCTGTTTCAAGACGAAGAAGAAAAATAAAGAAACTCAGCCTGTAAAATTTGTGTGTAAATCTTTGAATGTTACTCTGAAGGAAACAAAATGCATAATTTTATTTTTTAATTAAGATCAAAGAAGAAGGTAGCTATGGCAGAACACTGAGAGAAGGATGACCAAAAATTAGGAATGTCATATTTGTCATTTTTTGGCTTCATTCTGATATTCAAATATTTCCTGAGTAAAAAGATCCCTGTACTTTTCTATGTATACATCAAAAGTAATGTAAAAGCAACAAAATTACTTATTATCATGCAATAAACAGTAAGTTTATAAAGCTTTCATGTCCTAGTAAAGTCACTACCATTAATGATGCAACTATTACAGTACATGGTGTTATCACAGTCATCTTTCAATCTTCACAATATGATACAACCATTCTAGTACCGTATAGTTAGTGACACTTCTGCGAACTGGCACTAGCATGATTAGCATACAGAGCTCTATATGATTACAGTTACATTCAGATACGGGAATACTGTTTATATGTTGAGCAGCAACTGGCATCATTTATTTCACAATTACAGTCACACCCAGTCACTGGACTACTGGTATCTGTCGAGTAGTAGTCACTCCTAGTCACCAGCATATGACCCTCAAATGATTACAGTTCAGACTGGCTCCTAACATACTGTTATCTGGAGATGACAACTGTGGCTAGTCATCGGATTACTTCTATCTGTTTAATGACATCCACTCCATCTCACGTGGGAACTCCAAATGTGTATTTGGAATTTCCCTAAGCCTAAGTCGGTCTCCCAACTTAATTAGCTTTAATGAGGTGTTACCACACTTGGTTGTAGGAACCAGACACTAGTAAGGACCAGATACCATGACACTAGCTGGCTACAGAATCTTCAACAGAGAGGAAAGGTACCTGATCTGTGGTCTGCACTGATGTAGGTACCACTGGCCTCTCAGGATCCCCCTGATCAAACACTTCAGTTTCAACGGTTAGTAGAGCTTGAATGGTCTCAATGGTCATGCCTTCAGGGGCTTGTATTTGCATTGCTGTACCATCAGGTTTCTGGACTAGGAAATTGCCATCTGACATTTGTAGGATGGTGCTCCCTTCTGGAACCATTGGTGTAGTAGCAGGCTGCAACGACTGAGGTGATGGCAAGGCTTCTGGTACCATTGCCTGGATGACTGTCGAGTGATCCTTAATAACGAGGTGAAAGAGTTAACGATTATGCTGGCCAAAATCTATACATTTTATAAGAAATTCTTGCAACAATGCCAAATGATCATTGATGGGAATTCAATGTATTGTAACACCTTTATGAACCACACAACGAGGCATATATAGCATTAATTACATTAAATATAAACATACCCCTGTGTGGTTCAATACTGGAAATACAGCTAAAACATCAATGGAATATTTCTAGGTACATTTAATTGGCAAGTACTTAGATATGTTCACAAAACCTCTGCCAACTGGTGCTACAGTATGGTTGCTGGTCCTATAGTTCACAGTGAAGTTTATCGTGAGTTTAAAGTCTCACACCAAAATCGTTGGTTATGATCATCCAGAGTACAGCTGAAAGTTTTGTGAATATTCAATTTTCAGCTATTGTGAAATAAGAAATTCAATTCAGGTTGTAACTTTACAATTGTTTTGTGTATTGAACTGTAGAAAATAACAGAAATCAAAACTGTCCGAAGGTGTGAATTGGGAGTTACTGAACTATGAACAGCTTGAAAGTCCCATGAAATAAGACAGGACAAATTACCTGGACAGTTTCTCTAAACGTAAACTAAGCCCCCCAAAAAACTACTCAGAGACTCACCTGGACCGAATCGGCACTTAACGTGGATACCACAGGTGGCAATGGATTGGACAAGGTGTCTGTTGGCTCCTGTAGAGGTATGGTCTCTGTGAGGGAGCTGGCTGGGTCATGAATAGATAGGGCAGTGGCGGGCTCATGGAGGGCACCATGCTCAGATTCCAAATGAACCGAGGAGTCAGTAGGCTGAACCGTCTGGTTCAGGTTGAGATCGTCCGCTCCTGAATTTAATACTGTTGAGTCGAGCTCCTCGACATTAACGATCATACCACCTACGTCTACAGGTGCTTCCCTGCACGGCTGAATCTGAATAAGAGTCTTCACAGTTGGGACCTGTGAGTTGATGATGTTACATTATCTGATGGGTGATCTCTTTACAACTGACCAAAACAAGGGTGGGGGAGGGGGTGGGAAAATTAGTCCGACACTTCTCTAATGTAAACATAAACATTCATAGTACAAAGCTGGATTAATATCCAGTCGTCTATCTACTAGGATTGTTCATTACCCAGATTTCTATACTGAACCATTCAATAACGATTAAATATGGACTTGTGTCCGAGCTGATCCATTTTTTTTTATCACCATGATTCGTGTTTGCGATTCAGCACAAAACTGGCCCAGGCACACAAGAAATATTACACAAATAGCACTTGCATTGTAATATGCCAGTTCAGCTACAAGGCATAAAACGTGCCAAGTCAACAACCATGGTCACTGTGTTTCCATGGTTACCATGTTTCCATGCTTTGCCTGCCTTACAAGAATTTGGCCAAAAATTATCATAAATTAATAATATGCCACTAATTTGAACAAAAGCAACACATTTGATAACTTAAACCTTTTCCTTGGCATTGAGGTTGCTCATTTTTCAATCTAGTGGACACCATAAACATAATAACAATGCTATTCTGTCACTTCACAAGTCCATTTTCAATTTCAATCAATGTAGAAAATGAAAAATTTCAACAGTTTTCTGATTTGTTTCTTGTGAGCGATTAAGATCAAAGAAGAAGGTAGCTATGGCAGAACACTGAGAGAAGGATGACCAAAAATTAGGAATGTCATATTTGTAATTTTTTGGCTTCATTCTGATATTCAAATATTTCCTGAGTAAAAAGATCCCTGTACTTTTCTATGTATACATCAAAAGTAATGTAAAAGCAACAAAATTACTTATTATCATGCAATAAACAGTAAGTTTATAAAGCTTTCATGTCCTAGTAAAGTCACTACCATTAATGATGCAACTATTACAGTACATGGTGTTATCACAGTCATCTTTCAATCTTCACAATATGATACAACCATTCTAGTACCGTATAGTTAGTGACACTTCTGCGAACTGGCACTAGCATGATTAGCATACAGAGCTCTATATGATTACAGTTACATTCAGATACGGGAATACTGTTTATATGTTGAGCAGCAACTGGCATCATTTATTTCACAATTACAGTCACACCCAGTCACTGGACTACTGGTATCTGTCGAGTAGTAGTCACTCCTAGTCACCAGCATATGACCCTCAAATGATTACAGTTCAGACTGGCCCCTAACATACTGTTATCTGGAGATGACAACTGTGGCTAGTCATCGGATTACTTCTATCTGTTTAATGACATCCACTCCATCTCACGTGGGAATTCCAAATGTGTATTTGGAATTCCCCTAAGCCTAAGTCGGTCTCCCAACTTAATTAGCTTTAATGAGGTGTTACCACACTTGGTTGTAGGAACCAGACACTAGTAAGGACCAGATACCATGACACTAGCTGGCTACAGAATCTTCAACAGAGAGGAAAGGTACCTGATCTGTGGTCTGCACTGATGTAGGTACCACTGGCCTCTCAGGATCCCCCTGATCAAACACTTCAGTTTCAACGGTTAGTAGAGCTTGAATGGTCTCAATGGTCATGCCTTCAGGGGCTTGTATTTGCATTGCTGTACCATCAGGTTTCTGGACTAGGAAATTGCCATCTGACATTTGTAGGATTGTGCTCCCTTCTGGAACCATTGGTGTAGTAGCAGGCTGCAACGACTGAGGTGATGGCAAGGCTTCTGGTACCATTGCCTGGATGACTGTCGAGTGATCCTTAATAACGAGGTGAAAGAGTTAACGATTATGCTGGCCAAAATCTATACATTTTATAAGAAATTCTTGCAACAATGCCAAATGATCATTGATGGGAATTCAATGTATTGTAACACCTTTATGAACCACACAACGAGGCATATATAGCATTAATTACATTCAATATAAACATACCCCTGTGTGGTTCAATACTGGAAATACAGCTAAAACATCAATGGAATATTTCTAGGTACATTTAATTGGCAAGTACTTAGATATGTTCACAAAACCTCTGCCAACTGGTGCTACAGTATGGTTGCTGGTCCTATAGTTCACAGTGAAGTTTATCGTGAGTTTAAAGTCTCACACCAAAATCGTTGGTTATGATCATCCAGAGTACAGCTTAAAGTTTTGTGAATATTCAATTTTCAGCTATTGTGAAATTATGTGTGACTTTGAAATAAGAAATTCAATTCAGGTTGTAACTTTACAATTGTTTTGTGTATTGAACTGTAGAAAATAACAGAAATCAAAACTGTCTGAAGGTGTGAATTGGGAGTTACTGAACTATGAACAGCTTGAAAGTCCCATGAAATAAGACAGGACAAATTACCTGGACAGTTTCTCTAAACGTAAGCTAAGCCCCCCAAAAAACTACTCAGAGACTCACCTGGACCGAATCGGCACTTAACGTGGATACCACAGGTGGCAATGGATTGGACAAGGTGTCTGTTGGCTCCTGTAGAGGTATGGTCTCTGTGAGGGAGCTGGCTGGGTCATGAATAGATAGGGCAGTGGCGGGCTCATGGAGGGCACCATGCTCAGATTCCAAATGAACCGAGGAGTCAGTAGGCTGAACCGTCTGGTTCAGGTTGAGATCGTCCGCTCCTGAATTTAATACTGTTGAGTCGAGCTCCTCGACATTAACGATCATACCACCTACGTCTACAGGTGCTTCGCTGCACGGCTGAATCTGAATAAGAGTCTTCACAGTTGGGACCTGTGAGTTGATGATGTTACATTATCTGATGGGTGATCTCTTTACAACTGACCAAAACAAGGGTGGGGGAGGGGGTGGGAAAATTAGTCCGACACTTCTCTAATGTAAACATAAACATTCATAGTACAAAGCTGGATTAATATCCAGTCGTCTATCTACTAGGATTGTTCATTACCCAGATTTCTATACTGAACCATTCAATAACGATTAAATATGGACTTGTGTCCGAGCTGATCCATTTTTTTTTATCACCATGATTCGTGTTTGCGATTCAGCACAAAACTGGCCCAGGCACACAAGAAATATTACACAAATAGCACTTGCATTGTAATATGCCAGTTCAGCTACAAGGCATAAAACGTGCCAAGTCAACAACCATGGTCACTGTGTTTCCATGGTTACCATGTTTCCATGCTTTGCCTGCCTTACAAGAATTTGGCCAAAAATTATCATAAATTAATAATATGCCACTAATTTGAACAAAAGCAACACATTTGATAACTTAAACCTTTTCCTTGGCATTGAGGTTGCTCATTTTTCAATCTAGTGGACACCATAAACATAATAACAATGCTATTCTGTCACTTCACAAGTCCATTTTCAATTTCAATCAATGTAGAAAATGAAAAATTTCAACAGTTTTCTGATTTGTTTCTTGTGAGCGATTACTTCTTCAACATTGTTTCAAAAGTTGCAAAATATAGCACCAGTTGTTTCAAAAGTTTCAACATGTAGCACCATTTTGCATCCATGAAATTTTTTTCAAAGGGAGGGGCCACCCTTAGACCCCTTCCCATGGGTGACATAACAACTTGCCCCTCCCCCACCCCAACCTCCACCAGGACAATCAGCTGCTTGACTTAAGTTGAATTCTTTAGAACATCTTTTTGGCTTTGCTTCACCTGTATCATCAATTAAGAAGTGAGTAGTAATGTAAAAATATCAAACATAACCAAACCTAAAAGACCATTGAGAACGGAACTACATTTACTTACGGATAATTTACTGGCTGATGTTTCTGTGACTACTGTGTTGGTTGCTGAGCTCTTCAAGGCATTATCAGGGAAGATGGTTTCCACTCCCAAAATTTTATCGCCAATTTTTGTGCATTTAGGGACTTGTAACATTCTCTGGGCAGCTGCTAGTTCCTGTAAGATATAAATCTCCATATTAACACCTATGGAACAGAAACCTTAGTTGTGACAAATCGACGACTTTCGTCACTACTTTCTGAGACCAAATCAGAAGACAGATATTAAATTAAATGTGTCATCATGCCATTTAAACCAACACGTTAATCAACACGTGAAAGAAAAGCCGTTTCTATGAGGTTGGCTAAACAGATTGCTACTAACCTTTAGCAGTTTTAAATGTTTTGTAACTATCAAATATTTAATATTACCTAACACTGGCATATGAAAGTGCTCCTTTTGTAAGAAGATACTATGGAGGGATACACGATTAACAGCTAAAGATATTTCACTTCCTGAAGGTAATACATACATTGCATATTGCAGAAATAGGACATTGCTTGATCCGGATTGGTACCTCACAAATGGCACTTGAATTGTCTCGCTATTGAGGATAGTTGTCAGGGAAAGAGGAGTTTCTAAACCATGTCACTATGCATAGATCGTAACTTTGTGCAAACTCACGGAAGACAACAAGGGTGCATCAACGTCTGTTATCTCTTCATCAATTACTGTTGTCGATTTTGCAGACTCCGACGTTGATTCCATCAGTTTAACGACACTGTAAATATAAACAGACGGATTTAATTGCACACATAGTTCACTTTGCCTGGTATAACAAATGGACATGGTATGTTGACGATGCAAAATGGACATGGACTGTTGAATATGTAAACTTTTAATTTTATTACATAGTATGAAACGATGGGAACATGAAAAGTATTCACATTCTGAAGGTGTGACAAACAAGTTCTAAAAGCTCCAACACCTTTAGCATTGGTCAACTTTCATAACCTGCATTTAGCCTCGTATGGATGATTGGTTGAGAGGGTCCAATGGCGACGGGCAGTTTGTTCTTAAAAAGCATGAAAATAGCTCTCTAGTAACAAATACCAGGGCAAAGCGAATATCATTAAAATTAAAAATTGTCCCTTGTGAAGAAGGGTCTTGTTTCCTATGATAAGATACACTTGTAAGAATCTCTTACTTTGCATTTGCATGTCATATCTCCTCGCAATTTTACATGTACAGTACATGATATTACATGTGTGGCATGTTTGTTGAAAGGTCTAAAACACAATGTTAACAAATTTGCTGCAGGAATATATTTGCACAGGCTACTTCATACATGTAGCAGAAGTGGCTTAAAAATATATTGAAAGAACCATTCCAACTCATGTCACTTGACATTTAATTAATGTATTTTCATCCGTTAAGTACATTGATTGCCGTTGTACCAACCTTAAGTACAGTATAAGAAAAAAAAAACAGAACATCAAAAAAGGTTGTTAAATTTAGTGTACTAATAGCGAGAAAAAACCTTGAATAGTTCTCGAAAATCACCCTCGCCACCTAAAAAAAAAAAAAAATCTGTAAAACTATACCACCATCCACACACATGCACAATCAAAAACAACCCTCATATCTGAACCCAAAAAATTGAGCCATGGTTACTGATGTAATAAAAATATTCATAACAAGTAATAATCCATCCATTAAAACTGTTTATATCCATATTGAGTAACCAAGTAATATCACGTTGAACAGTCCAACTTGGTAATACCATACTACTCACCTTGGTGGTAAAGATTCTTTACGGATATCACAGATGTATCCCTTACTTGTCCCTAACACTCCACTAAGTTCTCCAGAGAGTTCTACCATTGGTTGGTCATCTGTCTCTCTGTCAGAGACCAAACACTCCCTGCTTACAGTCTTTAACTGATCCAACAAATCCTCAAACTCCTTTAAGGCGGTCGCAAAGCTGATCTTATCCGGTTCTGTCTTCCTCTTTTTGAATGCCCTCATCAAAAGAAAATCCCAAGGTGATAATATTTCAGAAAGTCTAGGCATAGTCAATGAGATTAGATCCTCATCTGGTATTTCAGTAAGGAGCTGAAAGGAGAGTTAAATATTATCAATTTACTGTTAGTTTGGCCAGCTGAGGGTTCCTGTTCTCTCTCCCTCTCTCTCTGCATTAATCATATCATTGGCTCAAATGATCGATATTAAACTATATTACAAAATTTCACCATTTCAGGCCTAGAATTCCAAACGTTTCACCACTTGCTAAAAACTGCAAGTGCTTAAAACATCTACTGGTTAAGATCAAGTTGTCACTGGCATTTTCCTTAATTGCAGCTCACATCAGTTACTGTACTGGCTGTTGAGAGCAGCCCAATAATGTATGCTGATTATATGCTGCAATCCGGAAATCTTTGATTGACGATTGTAACACCAACTTACCAAACCTTTATGTTCTTAAATTTCTTAATATCTACAGGCAGAAAGATGCTAGCGCCTTTTTTTGTCTACTGGCAAACAGAAAAATCCACCGGCAGTTAGCCAGTAAATAGCCTGAATTCCAAGTCCTGCACTTATGGTATAATGGCATGTTCCATGATTTGTACAGAACATGTGCAAAGTGATATCGCAGATCTATGGGACTAAACACTTCCCTTCAGTATTGCAAGGCCGACTAAATCCTTCACTATTGACTCAAATATTACCTTTTGAAGAGGTTGGAAATATGGTCAAACAAATAACAAACCATCAAGGATAAAATTACATAGAAGTTCAATGTTTATACAGTAAACAAAACATATCTAATAACATTGACATGTATGCAACCTTTCTAGACCAATATTGCAATAGTCTTTGTTGGCATTTCAAGGTAATTTAGCTACCGCATAAACCTATTTTGACAATTTGTTAAAACCTCATGATCGTGACCATGCCAGTTCCTATTTCCTCATTGGTTAAACAATTGTATTACTCTATGAAAATATTCTTTCAGCTTCAACTAAACAAGAGAGAAACCTGGGGATGGATTCCCTCCCTTTTTGAAGGACAAAATGCAATGAAGCGTAAATAAGTCTTATCCTTTTTGTTTCCCTTTTGACTTTGTATTGATTTCAAGGGTTGTGTCCTGCACTTACAGTAGGTAGTCAAGCCACTTTGATTGATGACTTACCAATGTTTGTCATTGAAAGTCAGTGCTATCGAAAGGTAAACTATGTACCGAGAGAAGTTGTTTTCAATTCTCTGTTGACACATTTCACAAAGTTCCTTTGGTTTGAAAAGTTTGAAATCAGCAGTTAAATGAGAATACCCTGCTTTCAGTACCAGGTAAAGGGCGTGTCAAGCAGGGCTGTGAGTGTGACCCCTGCCCCCCCCCCCCCC
>KN884417.1:108739-128634 GCA_000934455.1 Apostichopus parvimensis
GTCGTTTTGGTCCTGTGGAGAATGTTGCACCTACATTCAGATTTGGTATTGTCTGAAGGGCCTTTATTCTTTCTTCCTTAGTTGTTAACATTTTTCTTCACATAATTCCTTTATGTAGTCTGCAACCATATATCTGAGGTGTGGATACCTCTCCTTCTGATCGTCACCTTGATCCATTTTCAAAACAACAATTCCTGGTCGGAATTGGAAAATATAGATAACAAACTAATAGCTTTGGACAGCTACCGTCTCTGCATGATACATGCACACCAAGTTAGTATGCGAACTAACAAATCCTGCCGACTACGCCAATGTAGAGACAACTCAAGAAAAACACAACTGCACACGATGGTAGTGTATGCTCTACTGATCTATTACCCTCATCGTCATCTGTCACAGAGACAGATGACACTCCTTAGTGTACAGTTACACATGTAGAATACAATATATACTTAGTATTACTTAGGATTACATAGGCTTAGCTATTCTTAGGATTACTTACATAGTGACTTTCTATTTACCCAGTATCATCTAGGTATAGTAACTATTAACTATAGGCTACCCTGGATAAGGCCTTGGCATCTACCAAGAATGAATAAAGTACTAATATGATTAACATCCAAATACCCTACAGCGCCACCAATTTTATCACCAGTGCCACACTGTGGGACCGAGTGTCCGAACTTCGCAATACTCTAGCAAAGAAATACCAGTTCCACAATCACGAAGAATCATCTTGGAATACAACGTGAAAACAGTTTGCAGGAAAGAAAGTTTGGCCGTGTATCGTAATATAACACACTTCTCCCACCATATCAAGTATATTGTCAGGTGCTTTATACCAGAAGATATAGTTTTGGGGTGTTTTAAGGCTTAAGTGTCCTAACTTCGAAGTGTCCATGCTACTACTAGTGCTACTAAATTAGTAACATGGTGGGCTCACTTAAGGATTTGATCAACGATGTCTATCAAGGAAAAATTCAAATCACTCAACTGTATGTGTCTTTCATATGTGTGGTTCCTCAGAAATGTAATGATCTCAAAATATTTATTGCTCTGTGCATATGTAACGTACAATTGAGCAGAACTTGACCACAAAATTTCTGCTGTGTCAAGTTCTTTCATACCCCTAAATTGACACATCTCGATAAGCTAGCTGTAACCTTTGTGTAAGTATACATCAATTGACTCTGAATGCTGTTTGCTATGCTCCGAGTAGTATACACTTATAAGGACTCGGCCTAGCCCAAGCTAATATAGTGTTACTGTTTTTTGGTCATGTTAACATGCCCAATAAACCTATTCAGTGGAAGTGAAGCCGAGATTGTGATCAAAACAGTGAACTAGACTTTTTTTTTCCTTCCACCCAGATTTCTCTGTGATCAATTTACCTCAAAATGTATGTTTCCATTTTATGTTTTTAGTTACCCTTCAGAAGTATCAGGCAATCCTTACAGATATGAAAGCAGAGTTCAGACTCCTCAATGTCATGCAGAAAGAAGCTTGGATCTTCCATCGAATTCTCTCCAAATGTGAAGAATCTGAGAAGAACATGAAATGGTTTCGTGAGTGTAAAGCGGTGAGAAGTAACTAGAAAAAGAGAGATAATAGTTTGAGTTATCAGGAGAACATCTCATCGAAAGTCTGGTAAAATTATGAAATATGGCATAAATCAAAGATGCACTACCTTTTCCTTTAATGAAAGTTAGAGGAATGCCATTGACAATAAAGGGCATTTGATCTTGTAACATTCAGACAAGTAAAAGAACATTGAATAATTTGTAAAAAATTTACTGGATTCATTGACATTAGACTACTTGAGTACGTTGTACAACACAATGTTGTAAGAGTAATGAAAACTGCTTTATGGTTCTACCTTCTTGAAAATATGGGTTAAGCATTTATTACATGTACGAACCACTGGAACAAACCATCATCCATGTAACATTAACATACAGTGACTTACTTGTTTTTTCTTTCTCATTTAGATTTTGAATTGTTTTGATCGTCTACGTAAGATGAAGATTGAAGATATCACTGCTGCTATGCAACCGCAGACTGATAAGTGAGTTTACTCCTCCTTATGATAATGTCATAAATCGGGCATATGTAGACGTCAAGAAATAAATTGTGCACAGCACCAAATATCCTACAAGATACATTTTCTCTGCACACTTCAAACTTTACGTGTCAAACCACAAACATTTTAAGCACTACAGCGAGATTGTTTTGAAAGGATCATGTTTTATCTTTTCTGTCATTTTTTCTGTTCAAAATGTGAAAAGTTGCACCTGCTGGAGCATCAATAACCCACTGCTCAAGCACACTTGATCATTTTGCTTGTAAGAGCTTTGCAGCCTACGTACTGATGTTGAAACTGTTCAATATATTCGTGATCGAAGTTACCAAGTTGTTATTATGTTAATTATATTGCAACGGTAAAAGTGCTAATAGACCAGTACTATGGTCAAGTGGATAAATGGCTATAAAAGTAATGAAACCTAGAATTTGGAAGTAGGCGGCCTCAGTCCCTGGCCGGTCATGGTAAACCTGGCTGTTTTCATCCAGGAAAGACCTATGGTTTACCCATCTGAAATGGTATTCCAATTTGTAACATAGTCCAAATGAGCTGTGAAATAAATCTTGCCTTTGCCCGTCAGTAACCGTTTTATTTTTTGTTGTCAAATGTTAAGCAAAGAATGTTTCAGGTCATGTATTGATGCTCTTATAAGTATTGAGATGATCTTGATATAGATAAGCCTACACTTGCTTTCTGTGTGCATCCTCGGGAACATAACCCCTATTTATGACCAATCCAAGGCTAGGTTAAAGCATTGTTTCGATGCAAGAATAGAGAGATATAATTGCATGCTCAAAAGAATGAACATAAATCGCCATGTGCCTTATTCTTTCCTGCAGTGATAACTTTTCAGGATCTAACCGTTGGCCAAGCTGTCAGATGTTGGAGTACTTCCTTGCCAGGCTTATTGGGTTTGCTGCCCTCTGTCAGTATATTTGGTCTATGGGATATAAGACAAATCAGTAAGTCAACTTTGTCATTTCGTCGTTTTCATGTGTAACAAATAACTCATACCTTCCTCACCATCTGTTATTTAACTGGGAAGGAAAAGCCTGGTCACTTTTTTGTATATACTGATGTACTTTGTGGTCTAGTGAAGGCATTTTGCTCTATTTTAACAGTCAAATGTAAAACAAGACTATGTTAAAGCCTGCCTATATGTTTGACAGATTGTGTTTGGTTCAACGTGAAAAAAATTATTTATTTAACTTCTCAGATACAGACAAATATTTTGCTGGTTTTGAGATTTTCTTATGGATGTTAAAATGAGTAGAATGTCAGTAAATTTTGACGGTATAATCTTTCGAAACAAATTCCTACTTTGGCTATGACATGGCATGTTGTATAACTTTTGCATCTTTGCAATCTTTTCTTTCAGACTGTTACTTCAAAACATAGAGAAAAATATCCTCTTTTTCCGGCACTTCTCCAAATTTGGTTGCATATCTCGGATGCAGTAAGTAAATTTCAAACGTTGAGCATCAGACGGATGTCGAACATCTGCGTATAGACAATCAGTTATGACCAACTTGACTGTCAAGTTAATACTAACTGGACCATAATGTACCAGTTAAAAGAAACTGCTCAATTGTTCAGAAAGTGTGTGTGTTTGAAAAGTAGCACTTCTCAGTTTTTGCAATCTCACATTAAGAATTTCCCATCGTAATCATTAAGAGGTTAACAGTTTTTTCAATCATTCTCTGATTCGAATAACAGGATTATCTCAGAGCATCTTCTTGAGAAGTCTTGTCGCTGGTACACTGTCCTCTTCCCCTGGTTGCAATGTCTACCAAAGCTAGAAGCTGATTGGGTAAGAACGTTAATAATTTATTTACCTTTCACTTTTAAATTTGAAGTGTAAATATCAACAAGAATGATTTTGTGAGGTAGCTAACTTGCTTACCTTTGGCATAGTTTGTATTCATTAAAAAAAAAAAAAAACTAAATCCACGTCTGTAAATACAAAACATGATATTTTTCTACTGAGAATATGTAGAAATGTGAAAACTGGTCTGTACTCTCTGACATCTTGACAATCTGGATGCACTATATACACTGCCTTGGGTTGTATGCATCTTGTATGCATCTTACACTAATGTAGTGCCTCAGGGTTACCTCTGGGTTTTCAAGCAGTAGCATGATGATCCAATTGTTCCATTTCTTGTCCCATCAAGAGTTTTGAATATTAAAAGAATTGGGATATTGTTGAGAAGTCCATTTAAAGAGCAAAAACCAAGAAAGGCAAACAAATCCACCAATGTTGATGTTTAATGTGACAGTGGTAGAGTGTGTGATACCGACAAGAATCATGCCAAAGTGATAGCTGCAAATCTCATCTCAATATCATACTCTCCTGGGTATCTGTTTCTTTAAGGTGATCCATTAAAAGAACCACACTTTACTCGAATTAACATTTTTCTCCCTCTTATTTGCCAAGTTTTGAGATGCTTCTGTCATTCTCTGGGTTTAACGTTTCCCTCTTTGATACAGTCAATAATGTGAACTTCAATGACAGAATTCTTGAAGCTCTACGAAACAATGAATGCTGCTTTCATCTTAAAGTAGTCATAATCCATATTTGTCAGGTAGTTTGGAAAGATATTTACTAGTTAGATGTTGAGGTTCCTTATGAAAACCAAAATAACCAAATGCTATTGTCAAGACTAATAGCTTCAAGCACTTATCAGTGTATTTATTATTATCTTCAATAGCTACCAGAGGGAGCTACCCTCCCTAACAGTGTAGAAGAAGCACTTGGCGATAAACTGGTCGAACTCAGAAATATTGCCTCACAGAGGTGAGTGACGTTTATCTATCTAAGCATCAATGTTATGTCTACCTGTAATGATATAATACATTATAGATATAAATGAATTTTGGAATAATATTGACAAATTTGAGGAGACAATATGTTAGATCCAAAATGATAGAGATAGCATACTACTGGTGTTCCACCCACATGATAATGCAGTTGTTATGTTTTTAGTCAACAAACATCCTATACTGTGTTAATCTTAATGTGCAAAAGAAGTTTGCGAGATTGTTCAAAGTCAAGGTAAGGCAAGAATTGGAGAAAAAATGTAAAATATTAATAAAAATTACGAGAATTTATAGAAGTAGAGATTACTATTTTCATTGACTTTGCTTGTGGAGAACTGTACATTCAGTTTTGTAATGCTCGATGGCCTTAAACTGAGTGAGAAATTGATACAGTGAAAGTGATCCTAAATATTGAGGGTGATAGCTTAGTCTGTACTCAAAAGGATCCTTATTTTACTAAAGCATTGCATTTGTATGTTGACAACACACTTGCATACGAGATAGCTTCCTAGTTTGTGGAATGAGTGTCATAGAACACCAACACTAAAAGCCATTTGCTATAGGCCCACTAAAAATTCATAACAGATATTGTATTACAATAATTGTGTAGGTGTTCTCTTTGTCATTAACCTGTAATGCTAAATGCCAGCTAGTTGCACCTACCTTTAAGAAATATTTCAAAGTTTGCTCCATTTACTCAATTGGATCTGTTTGTCAAGTGGAAAATGTTTATGTGATTGTAGAATTGAAATGCTACAAACTGCTGGTAGGTCAATGAAGTGTTATATTCATGACAATTCTATGGCAATATCTTCTTAATTTGTTGAGATTCTATGGCAATTTTTCTATCAGATTAATGAAATATCAGGACACAAGGCAACATATGTGAAGTACTGTCTGTTAATGAAAAAGTCAAAAGCATCAATATTTCTATTAAACTTGCTCATGAAAATATTCATATCAAGCAACCATCAATTCATTAAGGGAAACTGTCTAATTAATTTGCTGTGTCTCGCTCTGTTGCAATTCTTTTTTAGCTTAATAAATTCAAGGAAAGATGGCTGCAAATTTGAAAGGCACTTCCACAACTAACTCTCAGTGGTTGCTTCATTTATTAACACACACAAAAATGGCTGCTATTATCTTTTTTTCAGGGGAAGTAAGAAGGAAAATGTCAAGAAATCAATTCTAGACAAGATTTTCGGCATGAGAGATTCTGAAGATATGCTCCCCCAGTTGGTCTTGAAAGATGACGTTGTGTCCAAGAGTTCAGGGATGAAGAAAGAGGCAGAGAGCATGAAAAGTGTTGAGATGTCACTAGATGACATTTTCAATGGTCTTGTAGATCTATCAGGTGACATTCACATTTAGGCATTTCTTTTTCTCCCTTAAAGTTTGATAATTGAGCCTGTTGGTCCCGCTTCCTTCCTATTTTTTGGTTGACAAATGGTCAAAATACTGTATGTCTTTTCAATCGTGATTTGAAATCCTTGAGCATTATTTGAGTATGTCTGGATTGTACTCAACTAGGCAAAGTTCCAAAGACTAAAACACAAGAATATTCAGACTGTCACCTACTTTATAAGTATACAATGTGATACTCAAGAAAAATGGGTGGAAAAAGGTTTTGAATAAAATCATGGTTTTTGCTTTATTGGACCTAAAGTAGTACTTGTTTATGGAAATTAACATGCTGGTTTGGTATAGATGGTTGTTTGCAGAAAAAGTTCGCATTTCTTTTTGATCGAGGATAAATTTATCCAGAGTGATAACATTGTTTGGTGAAGTGAGACAAAGAGTCATATGAAATTTGTTGTTATTAACTACATCATCCAAATTGAAAAAAATTGAAATGATCCTAAGGTGTGAAAAGAGAAAAAGGTAAGCAATTTGGTAGGCACAAAGAAAATGTTATTACTCAAAATACAGGACATGCAGTCAATTTAGTAAGATATTGGATGTTTCAGGTTTGAAAAAAAAAACAACAAGAAAAATTGCTGATTCAAACAGTTCATCATTTCACTAAAAAAAAGGTCCGCCATCTCCACCCAAAAATTAGCTTAGTGCTATTGCACAGACCTTGGTGAATGACAACTCTTGATTGTAAGATACAAAGATAATAATATAGTTAGTATAGTTCCAATACTTACATAAGAAACATTTCTACTTTAAGCTGTCTAAGGGAAGCATGTATGTAAAATAGTCTATCCATGGGCTCTCTATAGTTTATGTCCCCGATGTGTAACCATAATGATGGTGTGCTGTTCAAAAGTAGTTGGGACAGGATATATTTTAAGCTCAAGAAAGCCCTTTTTTGACCAAAATTACCACACATGGTAGACCACTTCCTTAGCTATAAGAGTTAAAAGTTATAAATCCAAGAGTCCAGCAGAATGGGTTTAGCAAACTTTAAACTTTGAGAGCCTCAAACGGTATTATGGCAGATATGTTGCTTGTACTGGATGAATCCTGTGGTATTATACATACTCTGTTTTGGTTATATTTAGCTAGTTTGTTTTTGGGGGGGGGGGGGGGGGAGGGTCTTGGACTGGGCCATATGAGACCTTCTGTGGCTATGCCACTGATGTATAGATATATTTAATAGTAACTATTTTCTGGTCTTTTATTCTCAGTCAAGAAAAGTTCAACATTGTCCGTGCTAAAACAGAAGGGTGAAGGGAAAAGAAGAGAAGAAAAGTCAAAGACACTGGAAGACAATGATCAAATTACACCAAATATGTAAGAGATTCGTTTTACTGGTTCCTTGTCAATTATATGTCCCTTCTTTGTCACTCCAAGGGTGAGACCTTCCATGTTTCTTTAACACCAGAAATTTTTGTTTTGTAATATCGTTACTTTTAATTCACAAACTATCATCGCTGCATCAACTTTGAAGATACATGATCGAGATCAGAAAAAAAAGTAGCATTGTTATTGATTCTGATAGGAATTTAAGTCCACTAGCTTTCTATACGACATCTTTTGTATGTATTCTGTACGTTGATACTCGATGCAAAACGAAAAGGCTGGTAATTAATACTTTAGATTATCTGTTGTTGTTTGCAGCATGTCAAAGGATGGAGAACTATCAACAAAGAATAACGGGCAAAATAGAGAAGATAAATTGAAGGAGACGCAGACCAGCTATTTCAAATCTGAAGTTGATGTAAACCAATCACAAGATCTTGGGGGTAAGCATTACATTTAACTTTCGTGTAAAAGTAAGTTGGCCTGACGTTTCGATTCCTAGCAGGATCTTCTTCAAGGCTAAATGACAGTGTCAAGTAACAGTAACAGAAGGGACAAAAACACACACAGAATACAGACAGGTAAATTTGACGGTTTGATCTTTGCTCCTGTAAGTAGCTTTGAGGTGCTCCACTTTCTCTAATGACCCTGAACAATCTAAAGAAGGATCTGGAAGTCTCTGATGTTCTGCTTCTTGAATTTTTCCTCAATTTCTATATCAATCTGGTGACTGAATGAAAAATTTATTGCAAGGAAATCACTAAAGCCTTCTCGCTCTCTGGTTTACACTTGTATTGGCATTTTGTGGAAACATATGAGAAGTCGATTTGAAGTTGAACAGAGTTCTTGATCAAACAGGTTTTATGTACTCTTGTTTTGTGTTTGTAGTTCCAATCTCGAGGGAGGAACACCAGGAACAAACTAAGAGAAAGAAAAAGAAGAAAGAACTGAAAAGAAAGAGAAATGAAGATGATGTGTTTGGAGACAGTGATGTTCATAAAAGGTTTGTTGATTAAAGGAATAAAAACTTAATAGGGTGAAGCCATATGAGTATTACATGTAAAGTGGAACATTGAAATTTAACTTTGAACTTAGTATACACCATATATTTAAAAGATATATGCTGTATTATGACTGAACGGGGATCCATGACAATGTGTTTGTATGAAAGAATTGCTCTACGTATGCGTGTATGTATTTGTGTGTTTGTAAGTGTTTGTGTTTGTATGTGTCAATGCATTGATATGTATGCATTTGCGTATGGGTGTGTGTGCAGATGTGTGGGTTGATATGTATGTGAATGTGCGGGTGTACCTATGTGTGTTTATGATTACTATTATTAGTGTTATGATTATTATTATTATTATTATTGTTGCTATATTCCTACCAACATTGCCTTTCTGTTGTTCAATTAGATTTGTACCCCACACACCTCCTCCATACAATCTACCCCTATCCCTTACTTTCCTCAAATTCTGCAAAAGTGAATGGATTAGCTATTGAACTTGTCTTTCTCTTGTTTCAGGATGAAGGAACAGCCAATCAAAAAGGAGGAAACTTTCATGCAAGGTTCGTGTGGTGGAAGTGTTACTATAACGAATAACGAAACAATTTTGTAATTAGGGATTTAACATAGGCCAACTTTGCACACTGTTTTAGATTACAAAATCTTGAACATTTGAAAAGGCAGAATTAATTTTTAAATCAGTGCCAATGATGGGAAGTATATTATTATATTCAAGTTTAGTTTCTAGTCTGTACTTTGGAGAAGAAACTGATTTAATGCTATGATTATGTCATTTATAATAATGATCAATTTCCACCTTTAATTTCCAGATCATTTATTGAAGGGGGAAAATGGAGGTCTCGAAGGTGAAAAAGCTCTTGAACTGGTAAAAAATTCACACAGGGAGTTATTGACAGATGATCCCAGAGTTGAGGATGAGCAAACACAGCCAGCTAATATTGCCAAGAAGAAGAAAAAGAAAAGAAAAAATAAACTGAGCGGCAATATTTCTAAGAAAGAAATATTTGATGAATGGTTGATGATGTCAGAAACTTTGAGTGGTTCAAATGTACCTACAGATGACTCTCATAGGGCCAAAAAGAAACTTAAAAGGTATAAAGTGGGTACTGAACAAGCTACAGATGAATGTGACTCTCTCAACAACCTTGGAATAAGAACTAGTCTACTTAATGGTAACAAAACGAGAAAGAAACAGAAAGCTGAATCGGGTTATGATGGGATAGGATCAAATTCTCCCGGAATGGAAAAGAACTCGGAGGTACCATCAGGATCGAAGGCAGAAACAACTCCCGTGGTGGACTCAGATGTCATCTCGAAGAAGAGAAAGAAGAAACAGAGGACAAATGCAGATACCGATGAAGAGGATAGGTTGAGTTTTCATCATCAGCAGGCATCTGTGGAGACACTGATAGAGCATGAGATGCAGTCAGCAATTACAGTAAAAGAAGAAACAGCTGCTCCGATGAAGAAGAAGAAGCAGAAGAAAAAGAAGAATGTGAATCACTCTTCTCGTTATGATGAAAGTGAAAGAGCATCTTTGGAAGTAAAAAGACAGACGGACATTGCCGGTCCTTTGGGAGGAGCTGAGGAAGCTGGAAATAATAACAATGGACTAGATTTAAGAACCGCTGCTGAAATGAATGCCTTAGTGTTAAAGAGTAACTTACACAATGGAAACAAGAAGAAGAGGAAGAAGAAGAAGAAAAGATTTTTAAATGATATATAGGTGAATCATCTGAGAAAGGTTAAATGATTGGTCAGTTAAAGATGCCTTAATGAAAGATTGAAAAACTTGTGAAGTAAAATATTATTTGCAATGGAAAAATTACAGGGCTGGAACATATATTAGTTGTGTACATGATTACATACCTAGTATATGGAAATAGGAAAGTCCTTCTTACAAATTTGGATGGCATTTATTTCTATTTTTTATTTTGCAAAACAACTATGGGACTACTAACTATATTACAAAAATATCACGACATAATGGCATGAATTTGGAAAAGTTATGTCAAACAGAGGAGAGGGGCAGGTGATTTGTTGCATTGCCAACTGTGTGAAATGCTGGCAGGGTTGGGAGGTTGCTGAAATGAAGTCAGATGCTGCTTCAATGCTTTGATCTTATAGAGATGCAATACCATCAAAATAAAAATAATAATAATAATATATTTTATAAAGCGTAAAATCCACAAAAGTGCTCTAAAACGCTATGTAACAGTAATACAAAAATATATGACACAAAATGTGTAGTAAAAATGCAGAATAAAATACAATATAAATGAGTATGAAAAATAAAAAGCATGCACGTTTGAGTTTGTTGGAGTATTGCACATGAGTAGAATTTAATCACAGTTTAAATATTGCAGTAATGTTGTCTAAAAGGAAGGTTGTCAGCTTTGACTTGAATGTTGTAAGACTAGAAACAGTTCTGAGTTCAGCTGGCAGCTCATTCCAGAGGCGTGGCCCAGCCACGCAAAAAGTTCTGTTCCCATAGCTGTTTGTCTTGGTGATCGGCACCTCCAGGCGACTCTGACCAGCAGACCATAGGTCTCTTGCTGGCTGATAAGGACGGATGAGATCTTGCAGGTATGGAGGTGCCATGTTGTTCTGGCACTTGAACACAATAAGAAGGACTTTGAACCTAATCCGCTGAGATACTGGCAGCCAATGAAGATCATGCAATACTGGGGTAATATGACTAGATTTTCTCGTTAGTGTAACAATCCTTGCTGCTATGTTTTGGAGCCTTTGCAGTCGTTTTATCTGTTTAACTGGTAGTCCACAGAAAAGTGCATTGCAGTAATCCAGTTTAGATGTTATGAAAGCATGGATTAACTGCTTTGTGGCTTCTCTGGTGAGGTATTTTCGTATTCTTCCGATGTTGTAGAGATGGTACTGAGCAGACCGACACACAGATGTTATATGGTCTTCCATAGAGGCATAAATAGTGCTGCAAACATCAAAACAAGCTTTTACTCTTGTGTTATTGAGATATGGTGGTATGTTCTACATTACTAATGTGTACAATGGAAGCAATAATGTTGTCTTCCATACCTTAGGGGAAAATGTCAAAGGGAAAAGACTTTTAGGAGTTACTTGTGTCAGAGAGCATTGAATTGTTTCTATTTATGTGATCATTAAAATTAGTGGCTATTTAGTTGTCTTTTTTCATCTAAAAGGAGATATCTTCCACAATAAAACATTGACACTTAAAACCTCCATTTCTGTCATGTTTGCAACTAGCAGCACCAAAGTTTATTGAAGGTGCTAATATAGCACTGAGAGAACATTCAAACAACTATTTGCTTTATCTTGTGATGTTAGCATAGCACATAAATGTTGTTTGAGGTCAACAACGGTTAACGTCTGAAAGCACTGTCAAAAGTGTAGCTTTGTTGAAGGTCATACTTGGTAACAATATTCCTCTTTTGGTGCATACAAGAAATCTGCTCGTATTGGTGGAGGTCAAAGGTCATATGATGTCAACAGAAATAAAAAAGTCTGAAAACCTTGAAAACATGATAATTGCCAGAGTAAAGCTTGGATGAACTTCATACTTGATAGTAATTGTGCATTTGTGCAAGAAACTTGCTGATCACTTGAGGTCAGTAATGGTCAACACTTTAAATCTTGTTTTTCTGCTTTATGTTCTTATTCAAAATTGGTACGG
This sequence comes from Apostichopus parvimensis, assembly GCA_000934455.1. Lineage (NCBI taxonomy): Eukaryota > Metazoa > Echinodermata > Holothuroidea > Aspidochirotida > Stichopodidae > Apostichopus > Apostichopus parvimensis. The sequence goes on from KN884417.1 coordinate 121,085, forward strand.
AATCACTATTAAGCCAACTGGCTTTCTGGTTGTAATTTCACGATTGTGTATTCTCTTCCGTACACAGTATCATATGCTTGTGTTAACTATCGACTGCATTCAACACAGGGTTCACTTACATGCTTTAATTTGTAGCAAATTGTTTTTCTTACAAGGTGCTACTATTAGAGGAAAATTTTTCATCTATTTATGTCTTTAATTACAAAGTATATCTTCCGTTTTGTTAATCAGGTGCTCCGGTGTACTGAAATGTGTCAACAACAACAAAAATGGTTCCATGGTATAACCAATCTTGTTGTCACTTTGAATGGGTAGACCAGGGTCATGATTCACAACGCATAATCGTAACTAAGAATGATATTTTCAAATAATGAAACAGTCTTATCTTCCGGGAAATTCTGTGTCTGTGCCAGAGAATTAAATATGCAAAAATCAAACAATGAGACAAAAAGAGAGTTAAACACTATTGCATCTTGTTCATGTTCTTTTTTATTCTTCTTGATACATGAGCCTGCGTTCAAATTTCAAGAGGCGAGCAAATCATGTGACACAAGAGTTTACATTCCAGTTTTTGAATATTCATGTATAAAAAATAATTTGCTATCCAAAATGAAATTTGACATTTACACCATGTTTCAATTTATGCCTCAATGAATGTTGATAATTTTACTTGCATCATTAAACCCTCCCCCAGCATCACATCCAACCCCATGCCCCATCAGGGATAATCAATTTTACAGGTATGGCAAGGAATTTACAATTGTCCCACCATAAAATCAGATCAAACAAATAATGCTTTTGTCTGATTTTTGTAGCAATAATCTTTCCCTCAATAGGTTACTGTTCATGTACATCTTAAATACAAAGAGAATATTTTCTTGGTAAACATAGGAAATTGTGTCTCATTTTTTAAAAGAGACTGTCTTCATTAGGATGAATAAAAATCCGGTAACGGTCTCTTACCGCATAGATTTTAATAATCCCATCGCTCTTCCCTGTTACACTGTTATTTCAAAATTGTGGTACAAGCTTCTGTGGTCTTTATGTCAAATGTCTTAACATGAGATGGACAATTGGTGTGCATGACTGCAAAGATTCAATATGGAAAAGAATATTCACTTTGATATAAAACTTACTCCAGTACTCCAATTTTCACAAAAACCTTAGGCTAAGTAAGATAAGATCTGCAGGAAGTTTGAACACTGTAACATTAATACTAAATGGAAAGAAATGCAATTAAGGTAATTATTATCTCATAGTCACTTACAGCAACACTTCTCTAGTTGGAATGTTGACTCTCACTCTGAGAAACGATTCAATATAAGTGCTTTGGTCCCTTAATTGATGAACTTTATGTTTCATGTTCAAAGGTCATCTGCATTGGCAGCAAATTTTAGCGCACTAAAAATTGCTAGAAGTTTTCAAAAGTACTTTTTTTTTTGACACACTGGTGTTTTAGTCTATTCACAGCTTTGGAGGGATACTAAGATAAGACTTTTAAATGTTTCATTGTGGATAACTACAGATACAAAGACAGTAAAATGCTTGTCAAAATTAGAGGATGGGTGGCCATTATCTGACTGTCTAGCATATTTGAGGGCGACACCGATGACCTTTAAAATCACAGAATCATTTAGCGAAGGTATTAAGGCGTTCTTCAATTTCTTCCAAGCTCCTTGTAAGTGAACCCAGCATTACTTCATCCAACTCAAACCTCACTACATCATCTTCCTGAAAAGGAAAGAAGGAAGGGTGGAAGAAAATAAATAACCTTGTCTTTACATGTTTGATGTGGCAAATGTTCACAAAGCTGAGAGATTTCGAAAATGCTAACCTTAAAATGACAATTTTTGACCCCAAAGTGCCAATACACTAAGACGGATCATACATCATTTATCTGATATCCAATTCTTTGCGGCATTGCCCCTCTCTTTTTCAAATTGTTTTGAAATAATTTTGGAAGAAAGTCTTGCCAGCACAGTATGACTCTGGGGCATGTCATCCTCCTACAAATTTATTTAGGGAAGTAATTTCTCTAAGCACCATCACCCTCCTCTCCTCATCCTCTCCCCATACACCTTGAAATCAGACAAGTTGAACTAATCCCTTTTCTGAAAACAAACCATGATTCTGATTAGTCTGTATTTATTTAAGCAGCATGAAAAGGGTAAAAATTCACTCCTAGCCTAAATTACCTTCTGACATATATACTTTTAATATTTACAAATCTGTTACCTACCTTGCTTTGCGACTGGTTCTTGTTGGCTAGTTGTAATTCTACTATTGCTGTTGGAGTATTTATCTGATCCACTTTCTTAGCCTGGGCTTTGATGTCTATTCTCCAGCTCAAATTTTTCAAGGTTTTCCCATATGTTGACTGCAGAAGAGAAAGAGTGATGATAAGATGACGCAGTGCAAATTTTTAACGAATATCCAAAAAGACCAAAATTTCAGACAACCAAAATCAGCGTGGGGGGGGGGGTCTATAACAAATAGTTATTAACTTCACATTACATTTTAACTAACTATCCCCAAATAGGTCAAACAATCAATTGGTATCATCCTCCATTACTTTGAAGATGAAACCTACACATCTCTATCCTACAGTGTACATATTGGTCGTTCTTCTTCGTCATTTTGCTACACTTTTTCGTACAATCAAAGTTGCTTTTCCAGCAACCACAAACAAAGTGAGACCTGGTTGTCTGAAGGACAACTCAGAAAAAATTCTTACAATATTTCAGTGAGAATCCATGCAACAATCCGTTATATAGTAGGATATATTAGGGAAAGATGAATAAGGTTGAATGAGACTAAAAACAAGCCATAAATTCTAAAAACAATTGTATAAATTGTTGTTCTTCCTAGTAATATTGAAATCATTGTTGTATACAAAACAAGCTATTTCAAGTTTCTATCTGTTAACAAATGCTGATTTTCACACGTTCATAGCAGAAAAGCAATAGAGAAGGAAATACTTACTCTGGAGACCATAACATTATGTATTCTAGTTTTGTTATTCTTCCAAAATTTAGAAAATGCAGCAGCTTGTGGCTCACTAAGGCCACCTTTCTTTTTAGTCTGACTGGTTAGAAAAGCTTCAAGTTGATTGAAGTCCATTGCTGCTGATGCAATATTCTGTGAAGCAAAAACAGAATGAATGTTGCAAATAGTTTGTGTAGGTAAAAATGAAAAAGTTAGCAGGCCTGACATTTCCATCCTTTCAGGAGGTTCAAAAGAGGCTGACCCAATAGGTTGTTACATACTTAAAGCAGCATTTTGCGTCCTTTTCTATGATTTTGTTCAACCTCACTGATTCCACTATGCCATAACGACATACATAACTAGCATATCTATTTATATTTTACTTCAAATGGTGGCATGAAAGTCGAAAAATTTGCAACTTTCAACTTAGTTGTTCTCCAAGATATTTTCCGTTGGGAACCCAATAAACCTCGCCCATAATATGAATATTTAAACACTACGAACGTCATTGTCAGATACGTAATATAACACCACGCTTGACTTGTGTACAGTCTATATGGCAGTTGTACCAGGGAGTTGCATAACAACTCCTTGGTTGTACCAACGCAAAGTCTTGAATCTATTTTTAGCAACGGCTCATAACTAAACCTGCATCTCTGATTGGTTAAATTCAAACTAGTGGGTTTGGGGAACTGAATGCGATTAATTTTGTATGTGGAATACCCGCCAATTAACGTTTTTGGCAGGGAAAAACTTGGCTAATATCTTAGTTTGCTGTTTTGTGATTTGATGTATGTAAAAAACTCGATGGACATGTCAAAAAAGTAGAAAACGGCGACCAAACGCACAATGCTCATGAATAAACATTCTATTCACTGATTGGTGGAATTCAAACTAGTGGATTTGGAGATATGAAAACTTTGTCGAGGACATTCTTACTCGTTATCGACATAAATCGTTAATTACTCGCTAATTAACGCTCTTGGCAGGGTGAAACTTGGATGGTATCTTAGTTTGCTGTTTTATGATTGATACATGTAAAAAAAACCATGTTAAAAAGGTGGAAAAAAGTGACCCAACGCAAAATGCTGCTTTAAGTTCGTACTTGGCTGGTAGTATTGTAATACACATTTCCCAGTCAGGTTAAACTTGTCAAAAGTGTTACAGTAATACTGCTGTATAAAATGTAGTGTGCAACATATTTGTACAAATCAAAGAAATTGTGATGCTGTACATTAATTGCAATTTCATGACCGTTTTTACTTGATGTGAAGTGCAACACTGCAGTTCCGCACTTAAAAATGATAATCCAGTCAAATTTCTTAAAGCAAATTTAAATTTGTGATTGTATGATACTGCAGGCTACAAATTTTTTAATTTATGAATGCGATGGTCATAAAAGTTAATCCTTAGTTACCTTCAACAGATGACTGCATTTTGCGTAAACTGCTGTAAATTCTTCGGTGGAAAGATTTGGAAACAATTCCTCTTTCAGGAACTCATCGCTTATGTCAGTGCTTCCATAATATTCACGTTTTGCTATCCCATTCAGGAGTCCTACAGTACTATTGCCTTCGTCTGCCATAATAATGTGTTTAAGTTCGGCTTAAATAATCTGAGCGAAACTTGTTGTCCCCACTATAGCCTGAATTTCTTTATACACGATCACTATGCATATTAAAGGTTACTAGCCTGTTCCCTGCAATTAGTATTACTACTGTAGTATCAGCCTAGGCCAAGTAAGTAATAGTGTATATGAATGCTGTGCGTGCGTACAATGCAACCCAACTAATATAATACAACTTAATTATCCAAGCCACGCAGCAATCTATATTCTTTCTCAATCGTCAATGTAAAATTCGATGCTGTGGTCCTAACACTTTCAGTTGGTTGAATATAAATTTATCGTGAATAAATGTTCTGTCGGACAACAACTTTACTTCTGAGGGCAGTCACCAACCTCCAGGTCATAGGTTACAATCGTCGTAGTATTACGCAACATTTAAAAACACATGTGCCTCAATCTGCTACACAACTAAGATTGTCATCAAGACACTAACTGGAACCTCTACAAGTACAGTACTTTCAAACAGAGTACCTAGTCCTATCTTCACCAGAAGTATACTATATTTTGAAAGTTGAATACAGGAGACAGCTGTCACATTTCCAGTATTAGCCACATATCTGAAATCACATCGGTTGATAAAGGTAAGGAATCATAGGCCAACTAGCATAGGTCATATTCTGTTGTGTGCCACTACTGTTGTTTTCTGTATTACAGTTCACTCCACGTAATAATAAATAGTATAGTGTAGCAAGACAACGTATTTGACACATCTATGTCAGGCCTGTACATTTTGCAATGAAGTTACAATGTTAAGGGTAAACGTTAAGCATTCATTAATAGTTTCAATCAGGCTCTATAATCTTGAATACTTAGACTAGAACTAGGCATAGAGCACATTAGCAATGTCTTTCATTACATGATGAGAGGGACCACCCTTCTACTGCAGGCCTATGCACTGGTTTTTGACACTCCTGTCAGAGTTCATGAAGCAGGTTATGAGGTATCAGACACAACACCCCGAGTGCATTTGGTTAGTGCGACTGAAACATTATTCATTTGCACTAAATGCAGCTTTTTGCAATATGTAACCAGTTTCTGACAATGTTACCCAAATCTATAAGAATAACAGTAAGTAGCAAAGTAGAAATATAAATATTACAATCTTACAAACTGTGACTTGCTACAATTTTTCACACAATGAAACTTATGAATGATTCCATTTGATTCGAAAACTAGATGATTTCAATATTTAAGTAACCTGACACCTGATGATTAAGTTATCCTCCTGAATAGTGATCTTCCATAATTTCACTTTGATTTTTAAGGAATAATATCTATTCGTCGGAGAACTTAAAAGCCTGCACTATGGAGGAAGAGGATGCAAGATTTTCCACTATAGGAAGCGATCCAAGATTTAAAGTGATGCGCAAACGGGAGAGGAAAGTGAAAATAGACAGACGGTTTGAAGCTATGTTTAAAGACAAAAAATTCAAAATTAAATCGACGATTGATAAACGTGGACGTCCCGTACAGCAGAGATCGGATGAAAGCTTGAAAAGATTTTATGACCTCTCAGATTCAGACTCTGGACTGAGTGATGATGAAGCAGAAGAGGACAAACTTAAAGGAAGTAAAACGATCGTCTCCCAAGAGAGGGATGATGGAGAGTCTGGAAAATTAATAAGTGTAACAGGGGAGGAGGATTTGTCAAAAAAGGGGAAATCACAAACTAAAAATAGAAGGCGGAGTGGACGAGAAGAACTGAAGTTATTGTTATTACAGAGGAAGAAGTTAGTTAATCAAAAGAAGGATAAAACCCAAGGCATGAACAAACAACTAGAGAGAGAACAAAAGCAGGAAAAACAAGTGGAAGGTGTGGAGGACAATGGGCAAGAAGATTCTGTCCACAAGGTCTCTGTGGGGAAAGGTATTTCTCAAGTTCATCAGTTTTTGTATAATTTGCATGTAACTACCAATTTTTCTCCATTGAATTGTACAAATGATTCGGCAAGATAACTTTAAAGCAGTCTCCTTGGTTTTTGAAGTTGATTTGAAGAATGTGTAAAAGTAAGTTGGCCTGACGTTTCGATCCTAGCAGGATCTTCTTCAGAGGCTAAATGACACTTCATTTAGCCTCTGAAGAAGATCCTGCTCAAGCCAAATTACTTTTACACATTCTCTTACACAGGCTCTCTAGTGGATAAGCAGTTTGCTAACAGTTTTATTTTATTTTTATTTTATTTTAACTATATAGGAACTAGAAGTAAATACAAAGAGGCTAAGAGCTAATACCCAAGTACTGAAAATGTTAAAGATGTCCTTGATTTTACTTGAACTTAATCAACTTATGCATGAACTTATTCAAACACACAGTTTAAGTCAGCCATTGATTTCCTTTTCATCGCAATGCTAGTCCATGATCATTACATAGATGTTTTGTTGAGAGTAAAGCAACATTGGAGAAAGCTGAGTTTAAAGAAGGAAGTGTTGACTTTTGCTTTGCCATCGAGGTTCGAGTGTTGTGGAATGTTGTGATGTGTAGGTTATTAATAATCAATTATTTCAGGAAATTGAAATAGTGATATTAATGTTATCATAATCATGGGTTTGACCGATTCACATACAGAGGCAGATAAGTAACTTTTCATTCATTAGTATTCTTCAGTTTCTTCTATTAAAGATTTATTTAGAATTTATTTTATTACATATCTTTGAGGTATTACATTCCAAACTGTATAGGTGTCAGATTATCACAACCTTCACTATTATATCATACCTTTACAGGTGACCTTCTCAAGAACACATCATCATCAGTATCATCCTCGTCCGATTCTTCAGATGAGGACGATTCTTCGGATGAAGCAGGGCCCTCCACCGATAGGCGAGTCGATTACAGTCGAGGGGAGGTCTTGATGGAGTCCTCCAGCTCAGACGAAAGTGATTCAGAGGGCAATGAAGATGTTGACGTGGAGCATAGATGGGGAGAGTTGGACACGGG
>KN884418.1:27400-38696 GCA_000934455.1 Apostichopus parvimensis
ACACTCTTTATACACTTTATATATATTTGGAAAATTGTTGAAATTTCTTGAGCAAAAAGTAAACCAATTCTTTGCATGTATCCATGTAACTTATTCCCTCCACATAACTGTAATCTATGGTCCAGGGTAGCCTAAATTACCCACACAGTATATCAGATTGATGTATAAACTTAACACAGAAAATGCAGGTTAACGTGAGATATTTTATTTAACTTATTTATTCTTGTACTCACCTGACATTTTCGTTCGTATCTTCTCCTGTATCTGCTCGTATCTTCTCCAACAACAACTAGCTCGTGTTTGCTTATGGCTTCTATCAATTTTGTGTATCTGTTTTTGCGGGTTTAAGAAGATCAATTTCACGCAGGAACGATTACTTCATTGAAATATTTCTGGTCAAAATAAACCGGGGTTCAAAGGAACCCTGGACATCAGACCTGGCTGAATATTCCATTAGTCTGTTATTATTATATTTATCATTATTGTGCCTTATAATGTCCCGTGCTAAACAAGCCCTTCGCAAATGGTGACCAAATGCGCCCAGGGAAGGTATCTTTGATCTTTCATATTTCATAAGTGATCACGCGTACTGAAATGAATGAACGGATGGATGATAACAGACTGACAATCAATAAAATATGGCGGGACCATTCTCAAAGAAGTCACATCTCGTAATTGGATTTCCGTCCATATATTGGTGGTCATTTCCTCTGTCAAGTTTCGAACGCGCAGATCTCTGACGCCGACATGCACTTTTGTATTTAGCTTATGTTTTCCTGTTTTTCAGACTTAGCTTGGAGCAAGGGGGTAGGAGCCGGGGGAGCACTGGGGGCACGTTTCACCCCCACGCTTTTTCTCAAACTAGCAAACGTGCCCTACTGGCAAATACAATGTGCCCCGTTGATGAAGAACTGTCTTTTGGATATCTTAAGCCTTTGTTAATTTTAATATATTATTTTAATTATTTATTTTCAGTCTGTACATGCTATTTTTAAATGTCATCCCATATCTTTTTGTAGCACGGTCAACAATAAACAATCTCAATAAATAGTATTGATAGCACCCTATAACACATCATATATATTTACGTGATATGGCTGGTGTGTATCGATTTATAGCATAACGAGTGGTGGTTGTGGAATGAGAAAGTGCCCCTCTGATGTTGTGCCCACCACTTTTTGGAAGCTTCCTACCCCCTGACTGGGAGGCTCTATTGACGAACTTCTCACATGCCTATTGACCATGCTTAAAGCAACATTAAACTTTCATAACTCACTGCCCCCTCTCACTCCCAGCCCCCATCCCTACCCCCTTCTCTGTTAACACTTTTATCTGTGTGTTTCTTAGTGGCGTGCTCTCTTCCTCAACGATGAGGTACTTCCCCGTGGGGCCGAATTAAAAGTTACTCCTTAGATGTGAGGGATTTTCGTTTAACAGGCATGTTGGGGTGGAGGTGGGAGGGGAAGGGGATCTGGGATGAGAAAAATAAGGAAATGACTATTTGTAAAAAAATAACCTTTTTTTTACATTTCTGACTTTCGTTTTATTTAAATTATAAGTACTAAAAGTTACAAATTTCAGAACGACTTTTTTGTCATATTAAACGTAAATTAAAAATCAAGTTCTTTCCTAGGTTATTACAGTTTGTATTTGAGATTCTATAAACTACATGCTGTCTTGTATATTTCATTTGTCATCGTACGTTTGGGCAATGCTTTGTAAGTTTGGTTGAAAACACGAAAAAATTGATGCAACAAGCTATTGTTGCTGATGCTGGGGGTGGGGTTCGATGGGAGGGGAAGTTCAACCTTTTAGCTCAACATATCTGTAAAATTTATGCAGTTTTTATTGTAAATTGTCGCTAATCAACAACGAAAATTTAACTTGGACAAATTATATGGTTTTATTTGTCTTTTTTTTTGTAATTTTCTGTGTTAATTAATTATTTACCTATTCACCAATGTGTCTGTCTTTGTTTCGAGGATTTAACTTCCCTATGGTGATATTTCAAAATATTCATTCTGCAGCACCTGCCCCTATACTATAACCAAACGCGTTATTTAATACATTTTATTTTTTATTTAACCATCGATTTGTAAATGACCTTTGATAATTAGAATTACATCTGGGGTGGATGGTGCCCCTATTTACTGTCGCAGCAATGCTCTTCACTCAGGCGTGGTGTGCATGTGCCTGGTGCGCAGGCGTGGTGTGCATGGTGTGCAGGCGTGGTGTGCTTGGTGTTCAGCGTGGTGCACATGGGCACAAGTTGCAATGTCAGAACCTCTGAACATTGCTCTGATTCCTCTCCAAACCCCTCACCACAACTCCAATCTCAAACCTTTGTCGGGGTCCAAGCAAATTCAGAAAACATAGTAAAAAATCCTATTGGTAAGTCGGTAACTTAAAAAACAAAGGGTTACGGCCTTGTCTTTAAAGTTTGTTTTACATTTATACATATCTTGAACTTTAGATGTTGAAGCGTACATCCGTGGCTTTTTCACCTTATTTTAAAAGGTAATATAAAATCAGTTGCTTAGAACTTGTAGATCTATTCACAGCATGAATTATGTCTTTCCTTCGAATCATACCTTTTTTTTTTTTTTTTTTTACTTTTAATGGTAATTTTGGGGGTCCGCATCCCAGGGTATAGTTGATGTTAGTTACCTTCTTTAGTCAAGACGGAAACCCGGACGATTTGATATGTGTACTTTACTGCAACTCACCCATTACCCACTCCCACACGGCGGCTACAAGAACCCTGTAATGCTGTAATGCTGCCATGGGTCATGTGACGTTGGCAGACGGACACAGGCTGAAAGGACCGTTTAATCGAGGTATACTTTCCGGGAGAACTTCTGGTAGATGGATATCTCATGCAACGATGGAAGAGGGCTTCAGTCGTCTTTCCTCCTGACTCCTACCTCCATGGTAGACTCGAAACCCACCCCCCCCTCCCCCCCCCCCCCCCCAAAAAAAATCGGTCCATTGGCAGTCGGAGGTCGATTTCCTATTTTTATTTTGTTTTCATAATTGATGGCTAATGAGATGGTCGCTACATGAAGAACAGGGATTGTATTTGCATAATATCACGCCACCCCCGGGTTTCGCCTTCCAACCCCAACCCCCTCTCACCTCCCAAACCAACCCTCCCCTTCTCTTCGCGGATCACAATCGATTCATTGGAAAATAATATGATAAATGAATGGAAACAAGCCTTTTTTTGGTGATCTTCAGATAACATGTTTGAAAACACATTTCGAATTTGACAACAACGTACGATATGGTATTACAACTTCATTGAATAAATTGTTATGAATATTCATTAGGAAAGCATGCAATTAATGCTTTTGGACTGAATATTCATTAGGAAAGCATGCAATTAATGCTGTTGGACTGAATATTCATTAGGAAAGCATGCAATTAATCATGTTGGGCTTACTCACTCAATTCAAGTATTGTGCACCGTTTAAATAAAGTGTGCTAAGATGTTCCTAATAATTAAAACGATAAAAAAAAAAGATCAGAAGCAGTAAGTGCTTACATTTAATATTCGGCTCGACTTTAACACGCGAAGCCAAGAAGAGTAGATATAGAATACGTAGAATTCCAAAATGGCCGTCGGGAGCTTAACCTTAACTCTTACACTACTGTTAAAGGAGGTTTTTGTGTTGATTTCGGTTAATTTTACAGTTATCCTTTGACAATAAACTCATGTAACAAACCAGTTTAGTTTATTACTATATAGTGTCAACTTGTATTATTTTCAAATAAATGTTTGAACAAAAAACTGTGAAACTTTGCTATTTGTTAGTTCATGTGATTAATGTTAATATGACGAAACGTCTGGTCGACAGAACTGTAACATTAATATTCGTCATTCATTAGTATCTAGTTAACGTTTTTCTGTGCAGAAGTTGTCTTCTTTTCATCAGGTTTGCAATATCACTGTGATGAATATTAAGTAGGATTTGTAATATTTCTGAGCTAAAAACGAACAAACGACAAAACCCAGTTCTATATGGTTTCAACATATGCCACATAAATATTATCTATAATAAATAAAACGCAACAAGGCCGTAGAATAACATTATGTAACCCTGTAGTACGTCACTTGGCTATATATGGTTGTTGTCCAGATTTGCAAAGGCATTAATGGCCAAGTCTGCCTTACTCATCGGCCAGAGCGAACACGTAATGTAAAGAGCATTGTCATGTATTTGACCGACTATTAAAGCTACTGTTATGGCAGTTACTGTTTACTTAAAATTTAATATGGTCAACGAACATTGGTTGCTGATGACATAGTATAGAATGAGAACGTTCAGAAAACATTATCAAAGGGTTTGTTAAACACCGTAAAAAATAGTTAATACCTTTTTTTTTCTTTTTATTACATATTTTATCGCCGAAACATAACTCCAGTGGACTCAAAATCATACAATGTGGCAGAAAGGGTAAATTACGATGAAATTCCAGCTCGAAAAGTTTTCGAGCTTCGGTTAACCTGTCGTTTCCTTATAGGCCCAATGATTCTTTAATATATAAATACCTTGTGGCATACTTTGGAGTGGGGAAGGAGGGGGCGCTTGTTTCAAATACGAAATCTACGAGCTGTTTGTGTTGAAGATATCTGTGTACAGTAACAACCGACAGTTTACTCGTTTCCACAGATGCACAAGCCTGCAGAAAAGAAGAAGAACGAAGAAGAATTAATCTTAATATAGCTCAACATGATACTCTAAACTATATCTCTATTATTGACATTCTTCCTCAAAGCCTCATCTAGGCTTCGATTGTAGGAATATTATTTTATTTTGTATTTATCTCCATAAGTTTTTGATTGTTGATAACAAACACACTGTAACTCTTCCGTCGTTTACACTGTATCAAACAAAGTGATGGCAGTATACTCTTACTTACAACGGTTTGGGAATCAATGAAGTACCACAGTGAGAGGGATGTTACTATCGAGGGCGCTAGATACATGATTTCCGGTCTCAAAAATGAAACCTCTGTATGCATGGTTGCATTATTGTTAAGATATCGGCGATCCACGCTTCTTTCTCATTTTTTCCTGATAGTGTAATTTTTAAGCGACTGTGATTATATGAGAAACTTATTAACATGTACTGGGATTCATTTAGCCTTCATTAGGTGCTAACGTCTATATTAAGATGTATTATCACTGATACATCTATGTTCGAATCTATCGGCATATAGGAACAATATTTACAAAAACAGAATATCAATGTTTACGTGCGAATGAGTATAGAAAGCTTTGCGTCTTTCAAAAAAAAACATGTTCTGTGACGTCATATCGACGTCAGCTTTGGAATAAGATAAAGAGAGTATACTGTATTGCAACTGCATAGTATTACGGTTTGAAATGATCAGAAAGGAAGGAAAGTTTGGGTAAACATTTTCCCGTCAGCGCAGTTTAGATAATATATCTCTATGGAACTGAAGTGTTAGCTAGCAATAAACACTTCTGTAAATGAGTGTTCAATTATTTTAAGAAGTTGGCGTGAATACAAAAAGATCTAAAATTTATGTTTAAGCCTAGGCTAGGCTCTCACCTAACTTGTATGTAAGAAGACTATACCTCATGACTCTAAGTCATTGAGCGATATATAAAAAAAAATACATATATAGTGGTAGTCGCATTCATGTTAAAATGTTAAAACTTATATTCACGATGGTTTGTTAAGCGTCTTCTGTCTTAAATTACAGGTTTCAAAAATTGTCAAATCCTTAACTGAAATAAGGCCTTCGATATATTGAAATAGCAACCTCACACTGTAACCAGAGTCTAGCATGGTTACCTCATGGTCAGTTGGAGCCCCAATATCTACACCATGTCCCAAGCCGCCTCCCTCAAGAGCAGCGGATGCATACAAAAACCGCCAACCACATTTTTTGTACCAATAAATCAGGTCATCGAAAGCCCAATATCCTTCAAAGCACTTTGTTGATCTCAGATGAATGAGCATTCATTGCACATTTTTCAGAGCCATCTGCTTGTCGAGTTTATTCTTTGCTTCTTTTCTTTTTTCAATTTATGAAACTGCAATAGAATGACTTACAGTTAAGCCCAGCAGGTGTCTCTTATTTCTTTTTTCTTTTTTTACATCCTTACAGCTCTATGACAGATTTTCTTTTTCCCCATTGTATTGACAAAGTTTACTAGTTAAATTAAGATTGTAAGTACTCACTTCCCTTCTTGTGCTACCTTTCCATCCGCAAGAATGAATTTGAAGTTTGCAACGGAGTAGACCACGTCACCACCTGCGGTACCAGTCTCTGTGGTTGTAGTGAGTAGATCTGTAAAACCAGATGCATGCAGGCTCTGAAACACCTTAGCGATCGCTGAAATTAAAATTTTAAAAAAAATATTATCACGGGGCTGAGTTACCTTTATAGTTGGCCTTGAAGCAGTTAAGCTATTTCCTGCCTTACGGTTATACTCCTGGCTTATGTTTGTCTTGAAGCCGTTTAGCTATTTCCCACCTTACTGGTATACTCCTGGTTTCTGTTGGTCTTGAACCAGTTTAGCTCTTTTCCGCCTCAGGGACAATCTTGGCTTCCCTTCAATTACTGATCGAAGTGACATACTTTTATTTAAAACAAAAATACATCAATAAATACCAAAATAACAAATCCGAATTGAAACTTACTGTAAATAATATGCACCATAATAGTCTTCTCTAGTTCTGTAAATGCGGACCTTGGATTTACACACTTTTACGTGATATGAAAAACCATGGCCCGTGACGTCAGATAGTGCACACCGTTTTTTCTTCTTTATGACGTGATGGAGTGAACTAATTTTAGGCTGACTTCCAACATTCTTTGATGTAATGAGGTGTAACGGTATGGGTCAGGGGTTCTCGACATGCGGCCTATGTGTCACGTGCGGCCCAAGAAAGATTTCAATCGGCCAGCAAATAAACAATTGGCAGGCGCGTAGCCAAGGGGGGGGGCGAAGGGGGCAGCCGCCCCCCCCCTTGAGCATTTTTTTTTTTTAATTTTTTTAATTTTTTTTTAATGTTTTTATGATATCGCTAGTAATTTCAAAAGGGGAAAATGCTAAGATGCAACTTACAAGGCCTGGGAAGTGCCATTTCCAACGATCTGGGAGGCATTTTCAGCCAAAATTTTCTTGTACGTTTCGCGCCAACTTATGGTGGCGCTACGCTTAGATAGTATGCAATGCCATATCTACGGCTCTGAAAATTTTTCTACATTTTCGCCCCCCCCCCCCCTTGGCAAATTCCTGGCTACGCGCCTGACAATTGGACGATAATATTACACGCAGCGGGTATGTGCACCCATAGGGCCTCAGGCTTGGGCCGATTGGGCTGACCCTGTTATTTGTGATTCGATGGGATGTACTCGTATCCGCTTTTAGATTCACTGAATCATTTTATTGATGTGAAGCAGCGAAATTGGCTTAAATTGCTTATATTTTGTACGACTAATTACCATATCGTTGATGTAATCGATAATCAATAACAGTAAAAGGCTTAAAAAAGTACAAGCAATGTCAGATCATATGTTCATTTGACACACTATTTAGATGGTATATATTGGCCATATACAATGAGGTTGAAGGGTAAGAAATAATGTTAACCGTAATTGATCAATTGATTTATTAATATGTGGATTAGACGGATCGATAAAACCATGTAGTATAGGCTTACCTTCACGTCCCTGTAGCATAGGAGAGCCAAAGGGAAGTAGTTTACAGTCTTCTGTGTATAGGTTACTCAGAGCTACGAAGTCCCCTTCAGTGTACAGTTTCCTAAAGTTGCCATAAGCAGCAATTATTTCATTTTGAAGAGCTTTAGAAGAAAGAAGAAGAAGAGTATAAAACGGCATTACTTTGAGGGAGGCGAAACTACAACCCAGGAACTCATCCTATCCAAAACTTCATAAAATAAAGGGTCATATTTTGTTTGAGTTGTTAGTATTTAAAAAGTAAACAATCGGTTTACATTGTCATTTAGGCCTACATTGCAGAGCCGAAGTTCATCATCTGTATAATTATAATAGAGTATTCCAGAAATTTACCATATAGCATAAGATAACCGGAATAGCCATGGAATCATTAGTTAGAACTCAATTATATTGAACTATATCTTATCAAGATTCTTATTGTGCCTACCTCCCCCGTTCTTATTAAGGGCTCTAGAAGGCAACACCCTAGTGGCGACACAACTTGCACAAGCTCTCTAATATGTTCACTGTTTGTGGAACTTTTGTACATTGCTATCTCTTGTTCATATGATTGGAAATGCATCTAAACGTGTGGACGTTTGAGTTGCTCATTCTGTTTGTCACAAAATGCTTCGGTCAAGAAGAAAATAAGGATTTCATGACAGCGTTCAGGATATCCGGTTCTTCGTCTCGGTTATTTAATGACCAGTAGTGATGTGCAGCCTATATGCCTACACAATGACCAGTAGTGGTGTGCAGCCTATAGGCCTACACAATAACCAGTAGTGATGTGCAGCCTATATAGGCCTACACAATAACCAGTATTGGTGTGCAGCCCCTTGGCCTACACAATAACCAGTAGTGATGTGCAGCCTATAGGCCTACACAATGACCAGTAGTGATGTGCAGCCTATATAGGCCTACACAATAACCAGGAGTGGTTTGAGGCCTATTGTCCTACACAATAACCAGTAGTGATGTGCAGTGCAGCCTATAGGCCTACACAATGACCAGTAGTGGTGTGCAGCCTATAGGCCTACACAATGAACAGTAGTGGTGTGCAGCCTATTGGCCTACACAATAACCAGTAGTGATGTGCAGCCTATAGGCTTACACAATGACCAGTAGTGATGTGCCTATAGGCCTACACAATGACCAGTAGTGGTGTGCAGCCTATAGGCCTACACAATGAACAGTAGTGGTGTGCAGCCTATTGGCCTACACAATAACCTGTAGTGGTGTGCAGCCTATAGGCCTACACAATAACCAGTAGTGATGTGCAGCCTATAGGCCTACACAAAGACCAGTGTTGGTGTGACGCCCATGTAACTGGTGATGGATTTAAGCTGTTACGAGGCGATTGGATTCCGGCTCCTGCAGGGGGGAGGGAGTGGCGTTTGCATATACGTTAATGATAAGTGGTGTCATCCAACCATGCCTCAATTTAAATTTTATTCATAATCAGTGAATATCGAGATGCTCACAGTCAGCATGAGGCCATATTATTGACAGAGACAAACCGACAACCATGACCGTCCAGCATTGGAACGAAGATAGCTTAAAACACTATGGCTAAGAGCTGAACTCTAGACGCTACTAAATGGAATGTGTTTATAGATACTACTGGAATAACTGACATAAACAGTCAGCTAATGTATAAGTTTCTGCTTCGACCTTACAATTCCGATTAAGCGTATTAAACTGTTTCCCAACAATAAGCCTTGGATTACGAAAATGGTAATGACGTCATTAACAAGAAGAGGAACAGGCTTCTTGGGATCAAGAGGGATCAAGGGGATCAAGGAGCATCAGAGTGATAAAGGGGGATCAAGAGGGATTAAAACAGATACAGTCTGAACTCAAAAAACTAAAAAGAATCGTATTGATAGTATTGAAAAGAAGCGGAGATAGTTGCTAGAGACTCTCAGCCTTTAGTCGACTTGATCTACAAGTGGCTCCTACAGTCCACGTTAGACTCCATGGGATGATTCTAGCCACCGTATTAATGATCTTATTCATGAATAGGCAATTAATAGGAGACATTAGCAGGCTGCGACTCCCCTGTCTCAAAACCAACAGGCACCGAAATTCAGTATCACCCATGCAATGAAGCGGTGATATCTTACTTCATTGACAATGTTAAACTTTACCGTATTATTTGTTTATACACATCTCTCTAATTTTGTGGTTTGATATGATTCTTATAAATTGTGGTACGTTCGAGCATATGAATATCCTTTCGGAGTCACTCACTCACTAACTTACTTGCTTACTTACTTGCTTACAGTCACCTATATAAATTATGTGAGTGGCCAAAAGAGTCTTATCAAAACTATGTTTTTTTCTCATTTCACTCCTAAATTAAGGCAAAGTCAATTTTCGAGCATATACGTATCGTCTTGGTCGCTTGCCTGTCCGCTGCGTTTAACAGAAATTCTTTTTCTCATATTTTGCTTCCGAATTCCGACTATAGGATTCACAACTGACTCAGGCCAGGTTTGGAAATCCCCGGTGGAGACTAGAAAGGTCTCCCCACACTGTTTCAACAGGTATAGGCCAAAAAGATACACACGAGATTCATTTCGAGTCAGAAAGAACTTAGTCTTTCAAGTAGCATATATACCATATCCACCATAGCCGATAGGTTGGCTTGCCTTAACTCTTGCAAATTGCCCTACAATGACTTTGTAAAATTCGATCAAGGAGAGGAGAAAGTTTAATAACCTAAAACAGTGTGAAAATGAGGTGATTTAAAAGTCCTTTCCGACATTCGCTGCAGAATTTACATACTTATACGATCTTAGCTTTATGCTTACTCACTTACCTGCCATATTTGGTCGGTAACAACGATTATATCTTCTTTACTGCTTCCAGTGATAGGCCTATAGATCTAACGACGACTACTAGTTCGTGTTCACGAATGATCCACAACGAATGGAAATGGTTATTTAAGGCTATTTCGTATTGTGGATCTTTTTTACAGATCTATCCAGGGTTCAAAATCACCCAAGCATGAAAATTCGTCCAAACTGGTTTTGTTATAATTTTTTCCAACCTGTAGAAAAATATCAGTCGTCATAATAGAGCAAAAGGTTTGTCTGCGGGATGTATTTTAATAATTATAATAATTATTCCATAAGCGATCACGCGTAGTAAATGAATGAACGGACGGACGGATATGGAAAGGCAGATGATCAATAAAACAGTCACATCTCATTAGTTTATTTCCTTTCCCGTATGAATTACCATCTCTGTCAATGATCTAATGCGGACGGGCTGTCGCCGACATGTTTTGCACTTTAGAGTATTAGTTTGCAAGTTAGACTTGGTGAAGTCACATTGTGAGATCCACCCCCCCCCCACCTTCTCAACTTACTACGATTTCAATTATATATATTTTCATTTGCCTTTGTCGTTTACCTCCATTTCATTAACAAAGTCTGTTCAAAGTATCTCTTTCGAGATCCGGCTTTAGGAATCACAAATGCTTTCGAGTTGGTTAGCATCATGTTTGAACTCTAGAGTGAGGCCAATATGTCACCAAAACAGAACTAGTATTGTTCGATACAGTTGACAA
>KN884418.1:48132-63406 GCA_000934455.1 Apostichopus parvimensis
TATTCGTAAGTATTCTAAGCCACAGATATTCATAGATTAACCCCCTGTGTAAGTATTCTAAGCCACAGATATTCAAAGCCTAATCTTATTCATAAGTATTCTAAGCCACAGATAGTCATAGATTAACCCCCTGTGTAATTATTCTAAGCCACAGATATAGCTTAATCTTATTCTTAAGTATTCTAAGCCACAGATATTTATAGCTTAATCTTATTCGTAAGTATTCTAAGCCACGGATATTCATAGATTAACCCCCTGTGTAAGTATCAAGCCACAGATATTCATAATTTCTATCCTATTCGTAAGTATTCTAAGTCACAGATATTCATAGCTTAATCTTATTCGTAAGTATTGTAAGCCACAGATATTCATAGATTAACCCCCTGTGTAAGTATTCTAAGCCACAGATATTCTTAAATTAATCCCATGTGTAAGTATTTTAAGCCACCGATATTCATAGTTTTTATCCTTTTCATAAGTATTCTAAGCCACCCATGTGTAAGTATTCTAAGCCACAGATATTCATAGCTTAATCTTATTCGTAAGTATTGTAAGCCACAGATATTCATAGATTAACCCCCTGTGTTAGTATTCTAAGCCACAGATATTCATAGATTAACCCCATTTGTAAGTATTCTAAGCCACAGATATTCTTAATTTAACCCCATGTGTAAGTATTTTAAGCCACAGATATTCATAGATTAATCCCCTGTGTAAGAATTCTAAGCCACAGATATTCATAGTTTCTGTCCTATTCGTAAGTATTCTAAGCCACAGATATTCTTAAATTAACCCCATGTGTAAGTATTTTAAGCCACATATATTCATAGATTAATCCCCTGTGTAAGTATTCTAAGCCTAAGATATTCATAGTTTCTATCCTATTCGTAAGTATTCTAAGTCACAGATATTCAAAGCTTAATCTTATTCGTAAGTATTGTAAGCCACAGATATTCACAGATTAACCCCCTGTGTAAGTATTCTAAGCCACAGATATTCATAGCTTAATCTTATTCGTAAGTATTGTAAGCCACAAATATTCATAGATTAACCCCCTGTGTAAGTATTCTAAGCCACAAATATTCATAGATTAACCGTATGTGTAACTATTCTAAGCCACAGATATTCATAGTTTCTATCCTATTCGTAAGTATTCTAAGCCACAGATATTCCTAGTTTAATACTATTTGTAAATATTCGAACCCACAGATATTCATAGTTTCTATCCTATTCGTAGGTATTCTAAGCCACAGATATTTATAGTTTACTCCTATTCGTAAGTATTCTAAGCCACAGATATTCATAGCTTAATCTTATTCGTAAGTATTCTAAGCCACAGATATTCATAGATTAACGCCCTGTGTAAGTATTCTAAGCTACAGATATTCATAGATTAACCCCCTGTGTAAGTATTCTAAGGCAAATATATTCATAGTTTAATCCTAATGATAAGTATTCTAAGCCACAGATATTAATAGCTTAATCTAATTCGTAAGTATTCTAAGCCTCAGATATGAATAGTTTAATTCTATTGATAATAATTTATACTATTTTTAAGTATTTTAAGCCACAGATATTCATAGTTTTCATCGTATTCGTAAGTATTCTAAGTGTTAGTATTCTAAGCCACAGATATTCATAGTTAAACCTTATTCGTAAGTATTATAAGCCAAAGATATTCATAGTTTGATCCTAATGATAAGTATTCTAAGCCACAGATATTCATAGCTTAATCTTATTCGTAAGTGTTTTAAGCCACAGATATTCATAGATTAACCCCCTGTGTAAGTATTCTAAGCCACAGATATTCATAGTTTAATCCTAATGCTAAGTATATTAAGCCACAGATATTCATAATTTAATCCTATTGATAAGTATTCTAAGCCACAGATATTGATAGTTTAATCCTATTCTTAAGTATTTTAAGCCACAGATATTCATAGTTTAATCCTATTCGTAAGTTTCCGGATTGTCTGAGCGCGTCTGAGCGCCTCTGAGCTCGTCTGCTTGTCTCATTGGCTGATAGGCTGCGTGCCTGAGTGTCTGCGTGTATGATTGTCTGCTTTATCCGATTGATCATTTAAAGCAGCCTATAAACAAGAATTAATTGTTACTAGTTAATGAGGTCCGTAAGTTTGTATACAGTGTTGCGTTGCGAATCAAGCTTCCAACTGCAAAAGTAGATTTTACAAATCCATATTCAGGCTAGACTGTCTAGGTACTGGGGTGAATACGAGAACGGAACCAGACCAAACAGAAATACTGCTGAGGGCTGTTTTCCAACTAATTGAAACACCCGATGTGTAACCTATTAAGAAGGTATCAATGGAACTAACTCCTCGCCAGGTCCTACGGGACGAAAAGAGGGCATGGGCAGGGCCTCGAGGGGAAGATCCTCAGGCGCTCAACCATGATATCGTTTATTTCTTTGACCATTCAAAATCAACCATGTGAGAATTGAACAACTAAACACGTGTACAATTTGGCGGTAACAATGAATGCATCAACATATTAAAATCAACGGTGTATAGTGGCATTTTCTGAACGTCACGGGTAGAATCCCATCGAATGCAATTGCGTTATAATTATATAATTATACTATTTCATTAACTTTGTTAAGGGAGGAAATAAAGCATAAAAAGATATTTCACTGAACAACTGTGATAACAATAAATGTTTGTTTGAAATTCCTTTGATGGGTTTCTTTTATTTTCCAAAATCGACAGTTTGGGAATTGAAAATAAATTTCATGAAGATAAATACATTCCTCTGTTTCCATGCATAATAAGACAGGTTTAACACTTTACCGTCCTTTTCTTAATAAAGGAAACATGAGGAAATGAATATCAGGTATGTAAAGCAATCATTTCTTTCAGGAATCTGCGAGATCATTTAGGTCAAACGAAGACTTATACACTGAGTATCGATATACTGTATAATATCTGATACTAAACGTAAGTAGGATGGTAAGTATGGAAATTTCGGAAAACTAGGAGTACAAATGTATGTTTATTTTTAAAACGCTAACAGTAAATGGCAATCGACCTCTCTGGGTTTTTATACTGTGGTTTAGTTCGGTTCTTCAACTAAGTAAGTTCATTAATGGTGTGGTCCAGATTCGGTCAACCTGAGATAAATGAGAGGTGTAAAAGCCTCGAGTCAAAACGCAGTCGAAAGTGATGATAGTTTTAACCTAATGGCATTGTAAATAGATGTTTAAAGATTTCTGTATAATTCCGGGAAAATCTGAAAATTTTTGCAAAGTGACTCATAATAACATGTTTTCTCTTTTGAATGTACCAATTTTAGCCGTCTTCGTTGAGCCTGTGTAAGTTAAAACTGCCGTTGCTAAAATCTGACTATAAAACGCGGAAGCTATAAGTGCAGTTATACATATTGAGAACATAGTTCGTGAAGCTATAGGGGACCCGTGGAGTTATATTACACCAAAATACAAAACATATGCAGTGGTTTCGTGGTAAGGAGAGAAGCCACTACTGGTAAAAATTTAGGCTATTTGAGTCAATGATTTTATAATCTCGACCAAAACGATTCCTTAAAACATATGATATTTGAAATCAATTCGAAAAACATTAGCTTATCAATGTACGCCAGTTACACCTTCCCTTGTAATGACAAGACTGGTGATAGATTTTTGCCGTTTCTATTGTTTTATAAGTATAACGCTGAAGAAAAGAAACAATTTTCATCCGGAACGGAAGAAGTAACCCGAAAGAGTCTCTTCTTCGAGTATTTCAAACATACTATAGGCTATGACGTCACGTCACAACGTCGCCGAATGACACGAATAGGTTACCCGATATTGAGGGAGATCAAATGAAAATAATAGGATAAGAAAGGTTAAAGGCTAAAGTTTAAAGGTTAAAGGAGACACAAACTGAAATAGCATTATTGTTATACGTGATAACCCGATAAAGTTTGTTGAACCCTTCCCCCAAACAGCAAAGGGTTTGTGTCCTACAGTATAGATGCTACAAATTGAATAAAACGTGTGCTTCGGACATGCTAAATACTCCATTAGTGAGAGATCTCCGTCGATGTGTCCATACAGATGTGCGCCAGGGGGACTCGGTGATTTAAGAATGAGAGTCGGAATTAAATATATCCATGTACATGTACATCTGACCGTTGATCTGTTTCCACAGGGCGATAAATCTGTAGGGAAATATGAGATAAATTGACAGGTACATTTATAATGGTGAATCTTACGAGGACTTGCCGACCTAACTAGACAACCATAAAGCCCTCATGCAGTGTCATGTGACGAGTTGACCATACCGTTCCATTGGTCGAGAGACTTTTCACCAAGCGAAATACAACCAACATATTATGTCAATGACAAGCCTAAAGTATCTTACTGCCTGCCTCAAACTCAGCCACAATATACCTCAGCTACTGTCAGGCTGAAGGTAAACTTCAATACCTCAAGTATAATTATTATCATACTGAACCAAAATACCTCACATACTGCCCCCAACTAGCTAAACCAAAATATGGAACGCACAGCCACCATCTAGCTAAACCTCACTACCTCAAATAATGCCACTAACTGGCTAAACCACAATATGGAACGCACAGCCACACTATAGCTGAACCTCAATACTTCAAATACTGTCACCAACTAGCTAAACCACAATATGGAACGCACAGCCACCATCTAGCTAAACCTCAATACCTCAGGTACTGCATGCCATCAACAACCTTAACCACAATATGGAACGTACATCCACCATCTAACTAAACCTCAATACCCCACATACCTCCACCAACAACCTTAACCACAATATGGAAAGTACAGCCACCATCTAGCTAAATCTCAATACCTCAGATACTGCCACCAACAATATCAACCACGATAGGGAAAGTACAGCTACCCTCACTATCTCAAATACTGCCACCAACAATCTTAACCACAATTTGGAAAGTACAGCTACCATCTAGCGAAACATCACTACCTCAAATACTGCCACCAACAACCTTAACCACAATTTGGAAAGTACAGCCACCATCTAGCTAAACCTCACTACCTCAAATACTGCCACCAACAACCTTAACCACAATATGGAAAGTACAGCCACCATCTACCTAAACCTCCATACCTCAAATACTGCCACCAACAATATCAACCACAATAGGGAAAGTACAGCCACCATCTAGCTAAAGCTCAATACCTCAAATACTGCCACCAACAACCTAAACCACAATATGGAAAATTACAGCCACCATCTAGCTAAACCCTCAAATACTGCCACCAACAATATCAACCACAATAGGGAAAGTACAGCCACCATCTAGCTAAAGCTCAATACCTCAAATACTGCCACCAACAACCTAAACCACAATATGGAAAATTACAGCCACCATCTAGCTAAACCTCAATACCTCAAATACTGCCACCAACAACCTAAACCACAATATGGAAAATTACAGCCACCATCTAGCTAAACATCAATACCAAAAATACTGCCACCAACAATCTTAACCACAATATGGAAAGTACAGCCACCATCTAGCTAAACATCAATACCAAAAATACTGCCTACCTCCAAATAGACTGCCACACCCATCTTAATATTAACATTAAGCGAATACCCACTCCTTGCGTTCTGTCACTCTCAAACTAAACCACGATACCTCCAGGACAGTCACGCAATAACCGTTGCTCAAACCTCCAATACTGCAACCCTTTAAAATAGACACCCGGTCGTAACCCTGGTACTATCCTCATCAAGTGAAGCCCCTATTCCTCAAATACTTCCACTCTCTACTTAATGTACTCTACTTAATGTACTCTAATGTACTCTATTTAATGCAATATAACCCGTCGGATTCACAGCAACACTACACAGACTGTAAGTTTCGCTACAAACACTAATCTAGAATGCGATGCATGCAAACCTTATGTAAACATAACACTTCAAACACTGTACTCTGTAATGTGCTGCTGCCCCTGAGCAGAAAAACATGAATACGTCATTCAATGCCACCATCAAGATCAACATTTGTACCTATTAAGCTGACGAACTCAAAGGTAAAATTTCTCAAAACAAACAACAAACATATGTTTTTGGATACAAATTAGGAGCTGTCCTCGTTAATTAATAATAAACGTAACTCATTGTCTCCAGGCTTACTTCTTCTGACCTATTACATCAACATTGTCAAATAGAGGCCATTCAGCAAGAAAGGGATACCTAAGTCAACAGAACTAGTTATAAAGTGACATACTGCCCCCTATTTTTGACGGCACCCAAGGTGATGTCAGGGGTATCTCAGAACTGGCTATGAATTGATTTACTTCCCAACCGGGCATATCAGAAAGATAAACATCAGTCAAAAAAGCTAGTTATGCAGAGGAGATACCTACATCAACAGAAGTGGTTGTAAAATGACTTACTCAACCTTATCTCTGACATTATCCGACGCCATTACAGGAGAGGTATACCTAAGTCAACCGAACTATTTATAAAGTGACCTATATACTCTTATTTTCGACAGTACTCGAGACAATAGCAAGATCGTGATCCCTAAGTCAACATAAGTAGCTATGGTGTGACTTGTTTTGCCCTTGTTTTCGAAAGCACCCGAGACCATAGCAAGAACGTGATCCCTAAGTCAAGAGAACTATTATAAAGTGACTTCCTTCCCTCTATTTTCTACAGCACCCAAGGTGACGGTAGGAGTATCTCAGTCAACAGAAGTAGCTATGAATTGATTTACTTCCCCTATTTTCGACAGCACCCAATGTGAGGGGAGGAGTATCTCAGCCGATAGAACTAGCTATGAAGTGTTTAACTTCCCTTATTTTCGACAGCACCCAATGTCAGGGTAGGAGTATCTCAGTCAACAGAACTAGTTATGAAGTGATTTACTTCCCTATATTTCGACAGCACCGCGACCACATCAGAAAGGGAATGCCATCAGTCAACAGAACTAGTTATGCATTAAAGAGTTACCTAAGTCAAATAACTATAGCTGTGAGGTGACTTACTTCCCCTTATCTCCGACAGTGCCACCATCACGGAAGAGGGTGTAGACTCCTCTAGAGTAGACCAAATCACCACCAGCTGGGCCGATCTCTTCTTCTACGATTTTGACTTTCTTCAGACCTTTATCATAAATATGCTGGAAAGCCTTAGCTGCTCCTGAAAAGTTTTAAACCGAAAATAAACTTGTTAGTACTACCTAAAGATTGAAAACAAATGCACAACATTACAAACATATATTTTTATGAGATACACATACCTGCCTGACTGAAGTTTTATTGAACAACGAGGCCGAGGACCTAATAAAATTTAATAAACAGAACATGGGCAAAGAAACATAATTGTCTAGCTGTGTTTTTGTAGCTTGTTCGTTATTGACACTCTCTTCAGACTCTCTTTTCTTTTCTAAGTTTGTTATAATTCGATGAAGATCATTTAAACAATTTAGATAGGTGCTTAATTTTACTTGACGTAAGCATAAAATAAATGTAACGATGGTTACGTAATCATTACAGTTTACAAACAAAGCATTTCACTGTTTCTAGGAACTGAAATCGTTTCTTGCATCACTTGAACCGTTCAACGATTCCGTTTCTTGGTTTTCATATACTATGACGACGGAAAAGCCCTGCAACCACAACCCCCCCCCCCCCCCACAAGAAAAAGTCTGCTCTCCTCCACCTCATCCTCACCTTCACGTCCTTGTTCCATGGGATGCCCAGGTGAGAGAACCTTACAGTCTTCAGTGTAGAGTTGACTCATGGCACGGAGGTCTCCATTTCCGAACAGTTCCTCAACTTTACGATCAGCAGCCTCTATTCCGTCTCGGAGACCTTCACGTTAACAGAAAAATAAAAACAAATGTGTCTCCCAGATTATGGTGACGCTTCACAGATAGACGATATGTGACGTGTGTGACATCTATAAAAGATATAGGAATGATGATGATGATGATGATGATGATGATGATGATGATGATGATGATGATGATGACGAGCATGACGATGACGATAATGATAACAATGACGAGTACGATGGCGATAGCAATGCCGTATGAGATGACGATGAAGATGACGATGACCGTTACGGTGACGGTAACGAACGACGATGTCAATGTCGATGTCAATGACGATGAACGTGACGATGACGATAACCATTACGATGACGGTGACGACGATGACGCTTGCGAGTAAATAAACTCAACAGTTGTTATCTAGGCCTAAGGGGTTTTCAGAGCGACGCTTTGTGAAAACTATGACCTGGGTTATCAGTAGTCTGTAAATGCTCCATAGTGTTTACACACTCAGTACTACGATGTTTGTAAACAGTTGGTCTACATTATTCGACGTTACTGTAGTTTGCTTGCATCCATAAGCTGTATCAATTAAACCAATAAAATTATTCCACAACTCAGGTGGGTGTTTAAGCAGACTATTAATAAAGGTCTCAATGAGCTTGTTTTTCTTCTTTCGTCTTTTTATATTGTCTTTTTTGTGGTCTTTCTTTTTATAATTTTAACAGGTGTGGTAAGTATTTGACATTCGGAAATACTTGTTCTGGGGCGGGGGGGGGGGGCTAGGGTTAAAAGGAATAGTCTAGGGGCAATCTTCATTTGTAACTAATCAAGAAGACCCACGTATTCTAAGACTCTTGGTGAAAGTTGCATGTAAATCCTACATAACGTTTAAGATATATATTGCTAGTTGAAATTGTCAAGGTTTGTACAATACGTGAACTTCAAACAGATGTATGTGACGTCACCGTTGCATAATGGCAGCAAAAAGTTTTGTTTGGCCTAATTTTTTTGACCTGGTATTTGGATTAGAGTTCTAATCTATAATTAAAAGGGGAAGGTGGAGTTAACAAACGATAAAACAAATGCTTGTATAGTGAAATGATATTGATAGCATCCAAAACTTTGTTGTGGTAAAAATTTGTTGTAAAAATTTGTTGTATAATAATTGGAGACAAAACGGAAAAAAAAATTGTCAGTGTATATCTTTAACATCACACACCTCTTTGCTTCAAGTTCACTATAATATATATATATACGAAACGTGTAAAGATCAAATGCTGACACCTCTAAAAGGATATATAGGAATTCAATTTTCACTGCAGCGTACTGGAGAATATATTTCTCTCCCACCGTTAATAGTAAATTTACACCTGAAATAGGCCTATCCGTATATTAATAGCGATAACATAATTTCAAACTTGATGGTATATTTTCCAATAAAACTTTGAAGTAGTTAACGAGAAATAACTTACTAGTCATTGTTGTTAATTTTCTGTTTTCCCGTCACTTAGTAAATGAGTCAGATCATACACCATACACACCTCCTGTAGTCCCTGCGCACCTGTTCAACTAGCAAGGATGCTTCCCAATACACCCAAGTTTGGATACTTATATTGGCATAGTGACATTTCTTACAGTTTTATGAACACGTACATTATATGTACTGTACACACTGTGTTTTGAACAGCGAATCAGATTCGTTTGTACACCGATCTAGGGTAGCAAAGAGGACCTACAAGGGTATCATATATAATAGACTGACACAGGGGTCGGTCCCCCCTTGACTAGTCTGCATGGGTACGTTGTCCAGGGCAGCAAATACAACGACTTTACAAAGATCGAGGGTAGCAAATATGCAGGGGGGTGACAGGGGCAAGGGTCGGTACCATTTTGACCCCTTTTATGGAGTCAGTCAAGTGACCACAAATAAAAGGAAAAAAGACAGAGCATCCGTCTCGACTCTAGACACGGTTCTGACAGAGAGTGTTCTGTTACGCATGCGCATCAAGATATTCAATCTCAACCATCCAGTTCAGTTTTTTTACTATACTGTAGTGACATGTCCCGCTTCATTGCACTCATATTGTCAGTACGAGCAGTATTAATATCATGTTTCTATCAGATCAAGGTTAGGAACTGATTGTACTGACAATACCAGTGCTTTGAGAGCATGGTATTGGTGTACAGTTTAGAGAGGTGTTAGCATTAGGAAATGGTCCCAACTGGCTGACTCAACCAATTAAGGGATGGTAGAATCAGAGGCGGCCGGGAAGGGGTTCATTCCGAAGAAAGGAGGGGAGGAGGGGGCACAAACGTCGAGTGGCTCGGATGTCATGTGACTTTGATTTGAGGGGAAGGCTAAACAAAACGAGAAAACACCCAAACTTCCCAATAAAAATGGATACTCTCTGCATTTTGTGCACTAATTCTAGTACTTATATGAATGATGACTATGTTTCCATGAAAACGGCACCTTTTAATCACAACTTTTTCTAATTTTTGTTTTCAACAAAAGGGCAACTTTTAGCGACTTTTGTCTTTGATTTCTCGACAACGTGGCCCCTTTTTTACATAATCAAATTAAGGAAAGTTTGTAGATCCTTTAAGAAATTCTTGAAATGGAAAAGGGGTAACCGACTTTTCATCGTCAAAGAAGAAATGAGAACTTGCAATGTTTGAAGAGAAGCATTTATGAAGATTTTCACAACCTTTCCCGGTTCCACTTTTCCTGGGTTGCAATATTAGCTTACAATCACGATAAGGTGCCATCGACAGGTGAGAATGTTATAGTAATCATGCCAGCAATTCTATGCAAAGTTCAAGTTGAACTGCGCTCGATTTCAACGAAAGTTCAACAAACATATCGAAAATTAATTACGTGTTGAACAGAAAATGTTCAATAAAACCAATATTCTGTGCCTTTCGTGCCACAAATTGCATTGTTCCTATATTTTTCAACAAAACTGTATTTTAACAATTTTTAACTTTTCAGCAAACGGTAATGTTTTTCTATTTTTTTTTTTTTGTTGACAAAACGGAATAACATTACTTTTCACTTAAAAGAGAGGCACCATCAGTAAAGTATAAAAAATTGGGGCACTTGACAAGTTTTTCCGAAAATGTGCCTTCCTTCAGTACAAATTCATCCATTCATGTCCCCCCCCCCCTAAACCCCCTACCCTCGGGCAAGCTCCCCGTCCCTTTCAAATTATCCATCAAACGTCAACCTCCTGTTGTTTTCGTTTCATTTCTTTTCAGAGAGAAAGTCTGTCAAAATAACAGCGTTCTGTTGTATGGTGGACGTGTCTCCCTGTGTGCCTAAATACGTCATATATCTCGGTATATTGTATAAGAATTATATTAGGCTGTCAATACCAGTGAAACACAAAACAATCGAAAATAGATTTCAAACAATCACCTAATAATTGACCTTTCACTGCTTCACCAGTTTCTGGATCCTGTTGTTGTAAAATAAGTTATATTTTTGTCTTTTTTTTGGTTAAAATGAGAACAAACAAACTGGTGTTTATCACGTACAGAACTACCGGAGCGATAAATATCTCAAATTAAAGAAAGGGAGAAATAAATAAGTGGGCATATTTAAAATACCTACTTTGATAATTATCTAAGTAAACAAATACCTTATACTTCATTGGTTTCCCATACCGTCTATAGTTTGATCGTATAGTAGGTACCGTAGTGAATGCAGTACTGATTTGCGTACAATTAGCTGGACCTCATAAAAGTATTCACCCTAAAGGTAAAACAAAGTTTATTTTTCACAAACCAGGACTGAGCAGGACTTTGGTGAAATGGAGAGTTCATTTTAGCTAACGGATGGGGATTTCTTCAAGTTCTCAGTTCTCATATCAAATCTATTCTCAGTTTCATCGAACAAAATTCTTGCCTACCATAGTAAAGGTGTAATGTCTACGTAGCCTACACAAGGCGATTTTACAAGAGACGTGCACTATTCTGGAAGTATACCGCACAACAACGAGAAGTACATGACGGTAAGTTATCATCTACATATCATAGTTCATAACAGCCTTAGGACTGTTTCCAAAAATCAACCCTCTTCCAGCTCAGTTGGAGAATTATCATACGTGACAAAATGCAGGATATTTAAATTAACATAAACGTCATCCAATTGCATGGTACCTCTTGTCGCTGCCCTACCGCCCCCCCCCCCCACACCCCTCCAAACCTCGTTTTATGTTCCTACTTTACCAGTCCATGTCGTATTTTGTTCTGTTGATCTTAATAAAAAATTACAAAATTTAAGAGAAAAACTGATGGACTTAGCTATAATTACAAAACAAAATTAATGTGACGTGGTTCGATACGACTTCCACAATAACTTCTCGTTATAAAATTCGCGGATGAAATTAATCAAAAATATTGTGTTAAAACTACTGAGTTGTGAGGAAATTTGGTGTCAATCCATATATCAGTTTGCGATCAGCTGCTAAGGCGTTATAGACTAATAGGGTGTATATGCGGCACATATACCCTCATACAGGGTATTAATGACAATCCATTTATACCCATCACTAAGTTTTCGATGACAACTTGATGGAAAATAGGCATGTTTAAAGGGAACCTGTCACTGTTTGAAAGTAAAGGCATTTGTCAGAACCAACGCAATTAGTAGCCTAATTAACTGATGCAGGCATTTTTTAATATAATGTTACATTATTGGTAATAACTGACGCACTAAAGGTTGTCTTGTTTGTAGTAACTGTCGCATTACTGATGAATTTAGGTTGCGGTTTTTTTTCTAATAACTGATTCATTTTGTAACAAAATTTGGTAATAACTGAAGCATTGGTAATAACGGTTTTGGCGCATTGCATTGAATGGCGGATGGGATATGTGCTATTCGCGCTTTAAATTGCTAAGAATATCCAAAAGGCAGACCACAGTCCTTCCAACCACAGGTTTCACCCTGGGGGAGGGGGGTGGGCTGGCTTGGGCAGTAAGTTCCACAGCACTGATTTTCACGTGAGCGTGTTGTCGCCACCGGCGGTAATTTTCAAAACCAGTGAACCTTAATCTAACTTCTCCCCTTACCCCGGCCCCCTTACCCCTTTTCCATATAAAACCTGTGCCAGGGTCCCAATATGCCCCCCCCCCATCTCAAACCTGTGCCCGGGGTCCCAACATAGCCTACTACCTCCAGGCATTGGGGATTGTAAGTTTTGATAATTATATGCATCATTGAAGGAACCTGCAATGAGAGTTTTTGTAAAATTGAAAAAAAAAATAAAAGTTTAAAATATGAGTGACCATATTTAGATTAGGAAAATACAGATGACTTTCGATATACCCACTGTTATCAATCTCCTTCTATCTAGCATATTTAGATTAGGACAATACTGAACTCTCTCGATACATTCACGGTTATTATTCTCCTTCTATCTTTCTCTCAGTCCGTATTTCCGTTCAACTTCAGTTTGTCTGTGCGTACGTGTATATTCACTCGTGATATCTGATTTGATTTAAAAAAAATGCATTTCATTACCCTTTTCACAGTCTATCTTAATTGCAAAACAAACAGTTCGCTAACAGACAAAGGTCTGCATAAAGTCAACAGATATTCCACCGCAAGTAATGAATATCTCTATTCATCGCAAAAACATGCAGTTACCCTTTAAACTTGAAACCAAAAATAACTCGATTGCTATATCGGAAACTAACCATTGAGGCTATTTCCTATCAGGCTGAGCATATACTGACAGTAACGTAATGAATATATCGCTGTATAAGACGGTTAAATCTATTGCGTTTATATCGTACGTGAAAGTGGACTACATATAGGCTGTTCGTAAAGCTTGTGGCCTGCATGGACTCTGTTTAGTGATGGGATCTGTTTATATTATTCATTCTATAGAAAAGGTGTTTAATTAATTAATTACCTTTTAGGAGAATAGGTATGTAAATAGTGTTTTGTTTCTTACTCTGCTTAGTTATTAATATTAGTTAGTAGTAGTATCATTCAAGTAAGAACTGGCGTTTTGTTAAACTCCTTCTCCTTCTCCTCCTCTTTATATAAATTACGTTGTTTCTATTCTATAATCATTTGAGTTCACAGAAGGGATTAAAATAACTACAAGAAGGTCACAATTACCTTGTCACATAGAATGTGTACCAGCTCTTTCGTGATGCTTCCCATTTTGAATGACCACGAATGTATGCTTTTCCACATGAATATAGTACAACTTGTTGATAAAACCATTTTCATTTACATATTACCATGTATAGGCCTACTGTTATTTATTTCATTAGAAATTTTAAATTCCTCTCTAATTCTACCATGAATTAGGTGTACCACCCCTTCCCCAATACATCTCCCTCTCCAACCCCCCCCCCTCCCCCTCCCCTCTCCCCGTATTGGTATATATCGACGACAGGAATAATCCTCTTTCCTTTAAGACAATAGCTTTTGTTTCAGATAACCTCTTATTGACCCATTATTATGTACCCTTGTCAACTCAAAAACTAACATATGCCTTAACATATCGCTGTTTTCTTTCTTGTGACCAAGAAGACCCGATGTGACGTTATTTATGCGTAACGGTTGCTCATGCGTGGTTACAGCGTACAGGATATATGCTAAACAGTCTTACGTTACTGATCACATTTGCAATTTTTTTGATTTGTTAACAGTCGGCACATACACTAAGGTTATACGCCTTAAATGATATATTTCAATATACTTTAATACGAAGGAGGTACACTTACCATCAACAGCCTCTTCCTCCCTACACCCTAACCCCCCCCCCCCCCCCCCCCCCCCCCTACAGCCCCCCTCGCCCCCTTGGCTGAATTATCCAATAGGTCTATAAGGCAAGTGCAGGACCGACGATTCCCCGAGGTGTTACACATCGCAGTTTAATATCAATGTTACTACGCACACACGTAATCAAACGTCCGGTGTGATGGAGGCGTTAGGACTATAAATATTCACCAAGGTTTAACCAAGGTAAACACTATACCAGCAAGACATACTTACCTGATATGTTCAGGTTATACCTTTGGGGCCCCAGGGGTGTTAATCAGGCACTTCCTCCACCCAAAGTTACCCTGTACCTATTACACTGCCTACTTCATGATTCTCATTAAACACATTTCTAATTTGTTTGTTTTTTCACGTTTTCATTTTACAGGTCAAATCATGGCCGCGCGTCTAGTGGATTTTATCGAGGACCTAGAAGGTAAATTCTTCCAGTGTAATATATGTTTAGATGTTTTGCAAGATCCAAAACAGCTACCCTGTTTACATAGATTCTGTCAAAATTGCCTGAATCGCGTGTGCAATGTTACTGCTACTGACGTCATCAAATGTCCAGCGTGTAGGAGGAGCATTAGCACTGCATCGGTCAAGAATTTGAAAATTGACTATTTGCTAAAACAAATGATCGACCATTGTAAGGAAAAGAAATCTACTGAGACGAAGAATGGCTTGAGA
>KN884418.1:68041-87118 GCA_000934455.1 Apostichopus parvimensis
TCCCTCCACCCTACAGCCCCCCTCGCCCCCTTGGCTGAATTATCCAATAGGTCTATAAGGCAAGTGCAGGACCGACGATTCCCCGAGGTGTTACACATCGCAGTTTAATATCAATGTTACTACGCACACACGTCATCAAACGTCCGGTGTGATGGAGGGGTTAGGACTATAAATATTCACCAGGTTTAACCAAGGTAAACACTATACCAGGCAAGACATACCAACCCGATATGTTCAGGTTATACCTTTGGGGGCCCAGGGGTATTAGTCAGGCACTTCCTCCGCCCAAAGTTACCCTGTACCTATAACACTGCCTGCTTCATGATTCTTATTAAACACATTTCTAATTTGTTTTTTCACGTTTTCATTCTACAGGTCAAATCATGGCGGCGCGTCTGGTGGATTTTATCGAGGACCTAGAAGGTAAATTCTTCCAGTGTAATATATGTTTAGATGTTTTGCAAGATCCAAAACAGCTACCCTGTTTCCATAGATTCTGTCAAAATTGCCTGAATCGCGTGTGCAATGTTACTGCTACTGACGTCATCAAATGTCCAGCGTGTAGGAGGAGCGTTAGCACTACATCGGTCAAGAATTTGAAAATTGACTATTTGCTAAAACAAATGATCGACCATTGTAAGGAAAAGAAATCTACTGAGACGAAGAATGGCTTGAGACAATGTTATGGATGTATCAGCGATAAATGGGTTCACATGTACTGCTTTGCGTGTTATGCATTCTACTGTCAACATTGCGCAAGATCCCATTCTGCTGAGGGCGTGGCTAAAGATCATAATGAGTTTGTATTACATATTCATAATTTTCCAGAGCTGTCGGCTCAGGGACTTGACAACCTTGATAGCTTAAGAAGCGCTAGGAGATGTCCGAATCATCCCGAGCTTTTGATTCAATCAGTCTGTACGACTTGTCAAAATGTCGGTTTGTGTGTCGTGTGTATGTCTGTCAGTCACAAAGGCCATACATTGGAAGATTTGAATTGGGTGACGAGCGGATGGCGAAAGAAGTTGAAAGGCAAGGCAGACGACATGGAAGGAAAGGCGGAAGAATTTCTACGGAATGCGGAACGAGCAAGAAAGATTTCCAAGAACATACAGGACACAGCCGTTTCATTACTTCAAGAGATTCGCGAAAATGTCACTAGTGAAGACCTCTTTCATACAGGGAGTTCATTGGATTATGAATTTATTAATATTATGGCCAGAGAGCACAACCTCGAAGCTCAAAAAGGTTCCATAATTGCCTATCTTCAAGGCTTGGACAAATCCCAGTCAAAACGGTTAACCCAGCTACATGAAAATTACACAAACTGGAAACAACGCTATACCGAATTGAAGTTAGCAACGGATTACTTAATTTCGACGAGTAATGAGAGTGCTTTTCCAAAGGCAATCAAAGCTATGTGTGACATCATTGATTACGTCATCAATTATTTTGAAGATATTTCTCATGCCACAAACGCACGCTTGGTTTTCTCACCATCGAAGAGTATGGACTGTTTCGGTGTAGTGCACGTCAAGGCATCCTTAGAATCGCGCGTCAAGTTAAAATTAATGAACAAGGGTGAAGGTTACGTTTGCAGTATTACGTCATCGACAGATGGCCGTCTATTTGTAAGCGTTTACACTGACCAAAAATCATCAGAAATTGTAGAAACTGCTATAAATGGCACCGTCACTCAACGCCAGGAATTTCTCGGTACTTCGAAAAGACCAAGAAGAGTTGTGACGTCATTAGTGGGGTCAAAGGTCGTGACCGCATGTTATCGAGCGGAAATCGGGATATTCGACACTGCAGATAGCAGTTATATCAAGGTCAATCTCGACGACCTTAATAAAGATTGGTCTCCAGAGAATTGGGTCACGTGTCTAGCTGTCGATCATGCGCGTGAGCAGATTCTTGTCGGGAGTGTTCTGCAAAACAAAGAAAATAGAGTACAAGGAATTCCGACCTTGGAAGTGTTAACCTTTGACCTAGAATACAGTCACGCTTTGGTACTTCCCTGTCCAACAAAAGGGCCTACTGACATATGTGTGGTTGGAGATAGAATCGTGATATGTGACCTCTGGGGCAAAACCGTTTATGCCATTGATATGCACGGTAGGCTACAGTATAGATTTCTTTGTCCAAGAGTCAATAACCACACTTGTGCACCTCGGAATGTATGTACTGACTTAAAGGGATATGTCTATATTCTTTGGGAATGTAATGTCTTCGATAAAATGCATAAACTGATTATGCAGTCAACAATCGAAGGGCGCCCTCTAACGCTTCGCCAAGTTGACAGCGACGCTAAGAGTGCAACTGTTGCCAGAAATAGTAACGGGGAGATGAAGTTAGTAGTAGCCACGTACACAAGCAAGCAACTGCACGTCTATAATCTAATGGACTTTGATACCACACCAAATGGTGAAACCATCTAAAATATATTCATTTCAAGGGCGCCCTCTATTACTTGTTGTTATAAATCCTCCATAAATCGGATCTTTCAAGAGATAAGACATTTCGTACTGAATAATGTTTACCCACTATGTAGCTGACTAAGATCATGCGATCGTGTGTGATCAGTAGATAGCTCAACAACCTAGAATCTGATCGTGTGTAGTATCCTATCTTGTCCCCTATGGTATCGATTTGTGATATTCACTTGACGTAAAATCGTCATAATCACACGGTTAAAGTCTAGATATTAGGGGAATTAGGTTGGGAGTGAATCAAGGTATTAAGGGGTTTTTTTTCTCTTGGCTTATCGTGGGTGAGTTTGCTAAAAGAATAAAGTACATACTATGTAGGTGGCTTTGACCCAATTGGCAAAATTAGCTTCTGACGATTCTTCTCCACTTTTTGGAGGTGAAATATAGCCTACTATTATTATTCCATTTAATATAGAAACTTATTTTCCTATCATATCTTTAATAACCTGAATATTTATTATCATACTGCTTACATTCTTTTTGTGGTATAAAATGATTTATTTTCAAAATTTGGCTAATTTGGTGCAGAACTGTCATTTTTATTTTATTTTTTTTCTAAATCTTGTTGAGCATATGAAACATTGTAATTACTATTAGTTTCCAACGATTAGTACAGAAATATTTTCAAAAGTTAATATTAACTTCCGGTGTCACTATAAAGAAGTCAGGTTGATTCTTGAGGTTTAGTTTTCAAACCATATCTTTAGAGACTTGAAGTACGTACTATTTTGACATTATTTGTAACATGTAAGTGCCACTCTATTTATTACTTATGTTTATACTTACAAGTAAATTCTCAATGTTTTTGGTTGACTCACTCAAGTCCATTACCGTTATTTATTTATTGATTAGATATGCAATAACTTAAACATAAAAGTTGGAAATTTTTATTAAAATCGTCCCACCAATATTTTACAGAAGAAATTCCAAACATCAACAATGCTCCCCTGATGACATTGGTTACCTGGACAATTTTCCCTCCGACTATTTTTTTTGGTATTAAATAGAATATTTTCCCTCCAACTATTTTTTATTTTTTTTATGAAATAGAAAATATTTATCTGTCAAAGCATTTATTATACATAACAATAAAAAGAAATGTCTGTTAACACAAAATAATAGTTCAATTGTTTTCCCTTTATTTCTTGTATTTCATTCATCCATGTAGTGGTGAAGCAATTTCATTTCCTGGTATTCCTACCCATTTCAAACAAGGCAAGTTCTCATTTAAAGATGTGATTTTGGTGAGGACTGAAGTCTACACAAACTCAGTTCCATTTTTGTATTATCCACCACACTCGGGTGTGTGGAGAGGAGGGTCACTGATGCAGAAATGTGTGGAGTACAGGCGAAAGAGACGGGATACTTGCGGCTTCCCATGAATGGATCCGGGGGTGTATACGCCCCCCCCGGCCCCTCCTCATTTTCAACCCTACCCAAAAGTAGTTATTAGACCAACCTTAATTATAAACCTAATTATATAGGCAAAAAAGCCTTAGAATGTTCCACCATTTCACATCTAATATTGAAATACTTTCTGGGTAGGATGACCTCAAAGGCCAAACAACATCCTGGATACTCCCCACATTTAGGAGGGTGCTCATGGGTGCTGGCATGGGTAATGGAGGGTGCTCTTGGGTGTCAGCATGGGTAATGGAGGTTGCTCATAAGTGTCAGCATGGGTAATGGAGGGTCCAGGGTATTAGAGGGTGCTCATGGTGTCAGCATGGGTAATGGAGGGTGCTCTCGGGTGTCGGCATGGGTAATGGAGGGTGCTCATGGGTAATGGAGGGTGCTCTCAGGTGTCAGCTTAGGTAATGGAGGGTACTCATGGGTAATGGAGGGTGCTCATGGGTGTCAGCATGGGTAATGGAGGGTGCTCATGGGTAATGGAGGGTGCTCAATGGGTGTCAGCATGGGGTAATGGTCATGTTTGAATATTACAGACAGTCGTGACCACAGTTCACTTCTTTTTACTTTTACGCTGTCTACTTTTCTCCATATCCGAAAGTTTTGTGTTGAGTTTCCGTTGAAGGTTGCCCCTGCGGACCTCGTCGCTTCTCTTCACATTCTGACGACTGGCTGGATCATTTTTCTTGGCTTTGATTGCACTCGCCTTTGCCAACTCTCCGCATCCGTGGACTTCGGGAATGTGATGGGACAGACAGTATCTCTTATTGCAGAAGAGGCAGAGCTGTCCAAGCAACGACACTTTCTCCTTACACTTTGTAAAGTTACAGAGTCCATCCTGTCTCTTGGCGAGTCTTATCAGTTTATCTGGATCCGTCTCTTCCGTCCGTTCCAGAGGGTTCTTCTGTTTGGACTTGTCCATTTTTCCCCTCAGCTGAGCCCGGAACCTGGTGGCGTTTTTGTCTTCCTGGATTTTTTCGCATTGAATTTCGTGAAGGATCAAGTTACCCGGTGGCACCGGTTTATTACAGAAACTGCATTTTCTCTGGTCACTTTTGACCTTTGTTTTCCTGTTTGTTACAAAAGCATCGACAATTTTCTGCTTATCTGATTCCTGAGTCTTTGGATCGACGTGGTCGGACCTTTCTTCCTTACAGACGTTATTTTCACCATTGTGCGTGTCTGCATTGAGTTCTGCGTTACTAAAGCCTGCAACGTCGAATGAATTGTGTATGACGACTTTCCCGGGATCATCGTTGGTAACAGTTACCGCACCTTCTATTCCTGATTCCACACTGAGACCTCGAATGCTGGTTTCTGATTGGTCAATGCTAAGCTCTGTGATAGGCTGCTTACTCACTATGATGAATCGCTCGGAGCCTTCTCCTCGACTTTCATGGAATAATTTCATTTCAGTGCAGAGCTTCAAGGAGGGAGGAAAAAAATGTTGAAAGATTATGCCGATCAAAATGACTTTTGTGGATAATAAAAGGAAACCAAGTCTACGAACAGAACTACGATTGATTTGGGTCTAATAATTGATTAAGAAATATAAAACTGTCCCATGCTGCCATCTTTAGAGGCTTCAAACAGTGTATTCTCTAAGCAGGAGAAAATAACAGGTAGAGTTCGAAAGTTTGCTACATGACGAATTATTCACTATATGATACTGCGAGGGGAGGGGTCTGGGCCCTAGAGCATCCAAATATTTGTTTGGACCTCCCAAGAGAGTTGTCTGGGAAATGTTTTTTCTCTTTTTGTTTTCTAAATAGGTTCAAGCAGTGCCCTGTCTGCAACCCCCCCCCCACAAATGCATGGGTCCCCCCACACACCCAAAAAAAAGGGTAAAAAAGAAGTCCAGCTACACCCCTGGTGTCATGGGATGAGTCGGGCAAGGGCATCTGTGCAGGATGAAGTCAGTGGATTTGGAAAAGTTATATAATCTCTCAATATCTTTTCTATCTCAAACTGCGATTGTCAGGGGTATGTCAAGACTATTCTTAAAACCGACCCTCAATTCCCAACCCCCTCCTCCCCCTCTCCCTAAGACCATCAATCATCTGATGCTTCTGACAGACTGCCAAATTTGGTAGGGTAAGTGTAACTAGGAGGCGCAAAGGACCCCACACTTCCAACCCCCCCCCCACCACCACCGGCAACACATCTCTATCAAGGTTCAATCTTCATGGGCATGTTAGGGCTTCCCTACGAGCCAGAGAGAGTCTACTGTTATCACCACTGAACCTCTGTACTGAGCAGGCAGGGGGATTAGGGGGGTGAACATGTAGCAGGGGCTTCATATAAATAACTGGAACTGTTTCGTATTACCATAAGCTACTTCTCACTCGATTTAATGATGAAAAATTAATGCAACTCTCTTACTTCCCTCCCCCCATCCCCCTCTCAAACCCCCCACCCATCTCCCTCTACGTCACTGCTCCACCCAAAGGTATGTACATTAATCCATGCAGTTGCTAGAAGATTCTTTCACATTCATATTTCTGCTGATTTTGCCTTGTATACTTTGTTGTATACTTTTGTGAATAAACAAAATAACCCAAACTGTATACAGACGAGGTACCTAAATGTAAAAAAAACAAAAGGATTTTTTAACCCGTCCCCCCGATGCCCTCCTCTCACTACCCTAGATACACCCTTGGTTCAACTCACATCATGAATCACATAACGATCCTTTGAACTCAGGCTGGATGGAAACCTCAGGGTTTTCTGTCCTGGATCTCCAACGAATTCTTTGAGATCCTGCTGGAACTGCAGGCCATGAATAATCTCGGTCTCCTTGGTCTTGTCTTCAGGTGGAAGTTTTGATTTATTCTGAGGCAGACCTGTCTGATGAGACTTAGAAGCTATCTTCTTAACCTTCACCTTTGACCCTGACCCTTTGACCCCTCCTTCCCCTTTGCTCTTTCTCTGAGTGGCTACATTTTGATTTGTGACCAGATGCTCAGGGAGAGGATGGCTGGCAGAGATATCATCCACTTCTGTTTGGATAAAGTGTAAACAATTTGGTCAAGAAAACAAATTACTAGAGGTAAGTAACAGACTGAGATAAAACTCACACTATTTGAACAAAAAGTTGTCAAGATATAACTTAACTCTTGGGCTTTCTTTTCCAAAAAAATAAAGTTTAGTCAATTTTATGATATATATTTATTCTCTTTTAATATTTTTTTTGGGGGGTAGAGGGGGGGTATTTAATCTTCTCATAAATATCCCATTGCCATCCTAGCTGGGTAGATATTTTAGCAATACATTCCTTGAATCTGAAAAAGCAGATGTGCATATATAGGCACTAGCATTAGACATCACCAGTTCAAACTGTACAAGTATGGTAGGTTCAAAGTAAGGCGAATGCTTATCTAAGGTCAATTCATAATTTTAATATCCTCAAATGGTCTTTCAAATATTATAAATCAAATTCAAATGAAGTTACAACTGTTTGACTGGACTAGCATCCAAATGTGAGGTGTAAAGTTCAAAGCCATTCCCAAATGCGTATGCCCCTGCCTAGTGTCATAAAATTTCTGTCGCCTTGGTTATTAATAAGATGCATTTTAATAATATATTCTACCCCTCTCACCACACCTGTCATTGGTCCACACTGGTACTTGTATGTTAGCATAGTTGCATGTACTTGTACTACCATACTTGTTGAACATGTACTCATGTCATTTTGAAAACTAGATAGATATTAGTCCACACTAGATTACCTACAATCACGCTTAGAGCCTTGTACTGGTAATAGTACTCATAATAATGTGAAGTTATTTGTACTAATACCTGTGGGATTGTACTCATACTCCTACAGTTGCATTCATACTTGTGGGGTTGTACTCTTATTGACAGGGTGCCATTCATACTCGTAAGGTTGTACTCATACTCATGGGGCTACATTCATACTCATGTGGTTGTACTTACACTTGTGCGGTTGCCTTCATACTCATGGGGTGTACTCATACTCGTGGAGTTGCATTCACACTCATGGGGTTGTACTTATACTTGTGGGTTGTACTGCAGTTGCATTCATACTCATGGGGTTGTACTTATACTCATGCGGTTGTATTCATACTCATGGGGTTGAACTCATACTAATGAGGTTGCATTCATGCTCGTGGGGTTGCATTCATACTCAAGGGGTTGTACTCGCACAACGAATCTGCTTCTTACCTTGTGTGTATTGAAACCCACTGTGGACTTCGCCGTGGTTATTCATATAAGTAACTAGGTCCTTTAAGAAAGGATGGTGGCTCACTGTCTGGGAATCGCATACCAGACAGAGATGACGTCGGGCTCTTGTTATGGCTACGTTCATCCTACGATCCTCCGCTAGGAAACCAACCTCTCCTAAAAAGAAGAACAAAAAAGACCACCAGTTAAAGAGGATTTTGAAGACAATTACTGGCAAAAAAATCAATATACTAATTACCTTTCAGCATATAAATCCTCACCAATTCCTACATAATATCTTCTTCAACTTTTACTTGTTCATAAAAAGTGGAACTTACAATATTTTACACAACGCTACTTTTGACACCAACTCAACACCTCCCACCCCCCTTCCCACAACCCCACTCCCTTTTTCTGTCTTTCTTCCTCTTTGTCACCCTTCTAATTCAAATCTATTCCTTGAAATGAAATCCAATCTGTGATAATTTTTTTTCAACAATGCACCCGAAAGCCAAAGTGGCATCCATAAGTTATTTTGGAGCCAGTTTACCGAGTAGGAATCAGATGTGAAGAACTTCAAGTGCACTTAAAATGATCGGTGGAAAATAATGCTTGTTAATAGCTGAGGTAAGAAACGTGAGAAGTAAAGTGGCCTTCCCCACCCCCTTCCCACCCCCCCCCGCCCAAACCATAACTCAAAATGTATGATTACAAAGTGTTTTGAAAGTTAGCCAACTTTTTCCTTGTGGCAGACTTGTGATGTGGTTTGTTTCAAACACTGACTAAATCTCATTCATTGGTGTAGCAAGATTTACTAAACTTCCCTGTCCCCTCATCACAACTGCACTCTAGCTCTGCCATGTTTAGAGTGACCTGGCAACCTTTGACACTGACCTCCCATGGTAACCTTTTAGAACCTGCTGTCATATGGGGTTACCATCAGTAACATCACTTCACATGTAATTGGTTTGTTTCCTTTGTTTCGATTTTGTCATTAATTAATTATCTATTGCATTTTATCAAGCTCAAATGAGCTATGCATCCTCAGTCCCCATCCACAACCTTGTAAGAATGTTGTACTATTGTATATTTGCAATGTGGAAATAAACTCTCAAGTTCAAACTCAATTTGTTTGTAATATGTTTGTTTGGTGACGACACTGCTTAAGACTTCTCATCATTTCCGAATGAGTATCATCTATAACCTTTACTCATTCGTTAAAAGTGGAACTTGACATATTTTACATAACGCTACTTTTGACACCCTCCACTCCACTGGTTACAACTGGATCGATGATAAAGTAACCATAGCAACAAGGGCAACATTACCTCGACTGTTAGAACGGACCAATGACATAACCACCGCCTCTTTCTCTCGTCCTTGGAATCCATCCACGGATTTTATCTCCACGCCTGGGTAAGTACCTGACACACGCTGCCTGAGAAGTTGCACCTGGATTGGAGAGAATACAAGAAGGTTGGTTGTGACTTTAAAGCTAAATCTTTAAACCTAAGTCTTTAAACCTAACTCTTTAGCTGTTACCAATCATTGGTAACAAGGTAAAACTAGACAGCATCGACCGCCGGGCCACTATGGTCAAATTATCGTAGGTGTACTAGTAACGACCATTTAACTTGTATTTATTGATCGGATTTCTCAAAATACGCTAACTGTCAAGCATAGAAGATAAAACAAATTTATCTATTTCTAACATTTTTGTATATGTTTCTCACTTTGGAAAGAAAATATTGCCTTTCGTGTCTCTTCAAATTCATTTTGGTGTCAGGTACCCTCAGCTATGAATTTTATCAGTAAATCAATGATAAGATTTGTTATTTCTGGTTTGCCAATATTTGGTTCCATTTTTTTCATGCACTATGGTTGTATTGCAGAAATGAATAGGATTTGGGGGGGTGCCTTAATTTCTCAACGTATTTGAAAGTGGCCAGTCGATATACAGTTAGTATCATGACTGCAGATTTACCTGTAGGTTATAAGGTGTGATGACAGCTATATCTTCAGGCCTCACTCCTGACTCAATCAACCTCTCAATGTGTACCACCACCAAGTTTGCCTCACCTAAATAAATCAAAGAGGGGTTAAGAACACTTCCATGACTCAAAGCAACAAAACTGTGTTTCACTACTAGACTCATTCAATTCAAACAACCATAGCTACCTAAAGATTCAACAAATTGTCTTCCTTATGATACCCCAGTAACACCCCTCCCCCACACCAATTCCACTCCTCTCCCCCAATTTTATTTTTGGAGGGCTAAAAATTGGAGAAATTCTCAGTAGGTTTGGTAAAATTGCCGAAAAACACACAAAAAAGCAGCTATAATGACAATAGTAAAATCATCTCAAATTTTACGAGTCAAACTAGACTTGAACTATCTACTACTAATGAGAGAGGGCAACTTAAAGATATTTTTGACAAAAACAAAATGGCATTTGTTATTTGTTTTAATATGCAGTAGAATTTCAGAACGGTAACGAGAAGCTGTTAAAATGCACATGTGACTTACAAAATAAAAATCCATTTTGCTGTGAATCCTATTGTGGTGATTCCTATGTATCTGTGGTGATTCCTATGTATCTGTGGTGAATGCTATGTATTTGTGGTGTGAATCCTATGTATTTGTGGTGAATACTATGTATTTGTGGTGAAAGCCATGTATTTGTGGTGAATCCCATGTATTTGTGATACATATGTTTGTACACTAAGTAAGAGCCAATTCCCTA
Organism: Apostichopus parvimensis; assembly: GCA_000934455.1. NCBI lineage: Eukaryota > Metazoa > Echinodermata > Holothuroidea > Aspidochirotida > Stichopodidae > Apostichopus > Apostichopus parvimensis. The sequence continues at coordinate 78,873 of KN884418.1, forward strand.
CTTTCTGTCCATTACAATGTGCCTACAACATCTGTTACATGTATATAATTAATTGTATCAACAAAATATATATATATGTACCTAAAACTACAAAAATAGATTAAACTTCCTTTCAGGTCCTTAACCTGCAATATCATGTTTGTTTGGTTTTTTATACATTTTGCTCTCTCTTGTTTTGACAGAATATTTTTCTATTTTTCAGACTTTGGTGTCCTACCTTCATTTCCTTTTGAAGCCTCCTCTTCCAGTTCCAATTCCGAGTAGCCACACCCAACAGTATCAATTAAAAGCAAGGGTAACGAAGTAACGTCATTTTCTTCCACTCCTTTCAGGTCACTGCGGAGAGAGAAAAAAAACATCATCAAAGTCCCATAAGATTTACCATCAAATTCATATGTTAATTCGTGATTATTTTCAAGGATTTGCTTCCTCGAAAGACGCACCCTCGTGCAACTATTTATTATCACCTAAAATGAGACCCTGGGGGTGAATTCTCTCAACTAAATGCCTCAACTAAATTGTCTGGATATCCCTGGACATGAGTGTCGAGGTGGATATCACCGGACATGTCCTCTCTTTGCTATATTGCATGAGTGTCAAGGTGGATTTGCAAAGAGATAAAATTTTAGGTATTTAAAATACTGACTGAAGTATGAAATAAGATACAGTGGAGAATCTTTCCCAGTGGTGATTTAGCCATTTCAATTGGAATTATTATTTGGACAGTGTATGTAACATTGAGCTTTTAAATTCAAATTTCAAGTAGGAATCATTTTCAAGTAGGAATCATTTTCATCATATTCAAGTAGGAATATCATTTTCAATCATTATCATTTTCAAGTAGGAACCCCTCAAATTAATTTTCCCCACAAGTGGGAGTAGGAATGTTCAACTTAGATTCCTTCCCCAGGCATCAACAAATTGTCCTCTTTTCTTCAGCTATAACATTGTAAACCTGTGGTTTCAATGCCCAGTATGTTCAAATGTGATATGTGTGTTGTGTGTGTATCACATAAACCTAGCCAGAACTAAGCCAGTATGTTCAAATGTGATATGTGTTGTGTGTGTATCACGTAAATCGACCTAGAACTAAGCCAATATGTTCAAATGTGTGTTGTGTGTTGTGTGTGTATCACATAAACCGAACCAGAACGAGGCCGGTATGTTCAAATGGGATATGTGTGTTGTGTGTGTATCACATAAACCTAGCCAGAACTAAGCCACTATATTCAAATGTGAAATGTGTGTTGTGTGTGTATCACGTAAACCTAGCCAGAAGTAAGCCAGTATGTTCAAATGTGAAATGTGTGTTGTGTGTGTATCACGTAAACCTAGCCAGAAGTAAGCCAGTATGTTCAAATGTGAAATGTGCTTGTGTGTGTATCACATAAACCTAGCCAGAACTAAGCCAGTACATTCAAATGTTATATGTGCTTGTGTGTGTATCACATAAACCAACCCAAACCTAAGATAATTACACACCCAAATGCAACTGTAACCATGAAGCGACTTATCACCAAGAACTGCAAAACTAACCTCAGTAGATGACTGGCGACGGATGAGTGGGCCCTCAACTTATCATCATACATCGCAGACGATGACCAGGACATGATGTCGCTGTGCATACGATACTGAGTGGTCAACATTCTGACTACTTTATCGCCATGGAGATATATGATTCTTTCCATCAAAGATATCGATAATCCATCTGTAGAAGCTCTAGAAATTTAAGAACACAAAACTTGAATCAATATCACAATAAATAGGTTCACTGTCTTGCAAGTGGGTGGGAGAAGGGTGGAAGGGGGGAGGTGGGTTGATGGTGCAAGTGAAGATGCGTGGAATTTACTCCCTCTTTTGACGATCACATCATGTGGTGTAATATGATGCTGCAGAAGACTTCGAAAAAAAATTTTTTGTTGTTCTAACATGTCCCGAGCGTGAAAATTTAAAGAAAGGTTCTTACTTATCAGAAATAATCGTCGGAGGTAGCTGTTTGTGATCTCCTGCTAAGACACATTTCCTGGCCAGTCTTAAAGGGATCCAACATCCTGCTTCAACAGCCTGTAAAAATGAAAATTTAAGATAAGACAAGGGTGTAAGATTTCCAAGTTGAGATACATAATTAACATCTCAGCACTTATAAGGGATCTATTTCGGAATGAACACCACACTCTGTCATAAGAAATAATCTCTCACGGCAGCATGAAATATATCTCAAATAAAAAAAAAGAACAGTGAACATGATGTCAGCAACTTAAAGTCTATCGCCTTCCAGAAGTGCTTCTATGTCCAAATCGACATTAGCTTTCTGCTTGTTGAAGGTAAGCCAAATGTTAAAGGTTGATCAACGTTCCAGGGCTCCGAGCTTGTTTGACCCCTGTGTGGTCATGTCAGAGGTATGAACAGGGTGTGTACTCTTAACTTTTTGATGCTACTATTACAACCACTGATACACATTCCAGTGAAGACATGTCCATACCTTCTGTTGGAGAGAAATGCTGTGAGCACAGAGATGAGCAACCTTCAGACCATTCACAAACTTCAGTCCCTCCATGTAACTTATTATTCTTGGACAAACGCATTTACAGGGAATCAAATTATCCGGTATCGTATCGCGATATGCTATGCGACAACAGTCAAATTACTAGACATGTGAAAAGATATGCAGCAGTTATTTTGTAAAAAGGAAACATGGTCTTGTATGAGACAAACTGCAGATCCTTCAACACAGCTACGAAAAATTCGACACAAAATTATTTCCTGTATTTTCCATCCTTAGATTATTACAAAAAGATTCACTGCAAGTACTTCAGTTGCCATGGTAATGCAAAGGTTCCACTATTATGCCACAACAAAGTATTTTCATCTTCTGGCACACTAATTATTCCCAAGTTCCAATTTCAGTCTTGCATAAGCTGATATTTTTTACACAGACATATCCTTAAAAATGCTGTAAAAACTGCAATTATTACGCAATACCTCATAATAGAAATGTCAACAAACCTGTGCACATTCATCTACCACAGATAGATCAAAATGATCCCCGGGTAATAAGTGGACTGGTCCATCCCCTGATATACTCGTGTTGGTTGCCAAGACAACATCGGCCTCTGATAGTATCATCTTGAGGGCCAGTTGCTCCCTTTCTCGCAACTCCTTCCTCAGATGTTTGATTTCGTTCCAAGTACTCTTCCTGTCCTCACGTTGCTTAGACTTAGAAGCTTTCCCCTTCAAGAAAAAATAATCAATATATTAACAGTGAGATCGTCCCTTTAAAAATATGTCCTTTGAAACTTTCTTGATCAGTATGAGGCCATAAAGATTGAAAATGTTCACCGCAATGCCAGCAGCTGAAAGAAATGTAAATTTTTGTTGTCAGCAAAAAACAGTTTCTTCTTATGTTGAGCTACTTTTTTGAGCTAATTTTGAGCTTCTCTGAAAATTCAATGCGGTAAAAACAAATCAGTTCATGTGAAGGTCAAGTTCGGTGGCAATCAATAAACCTTCCTGACTTGAGTCAAGTCCGATAATCAAGTCAACGTTCTATCTCTATGATGAAGAACACCATAAATCTATTAGTCTATCCAATTTTGGTGGATGAGTGACTGCATTAAGGCTCATAAAACACTGCTGAGAAGGTCTACCATACTGTAGTTGCTATGGAGATTTACAAGACCATCGTTGCTATGTACTAACTGAGTGTATGTATCTGCAGAGGGTAGTAGCATATGTGTAAACTTGCAAATGTATACTAGAAACTTGAAACTTGTTACAGCATATATATAGCTATTATGTGTTAGGCTACAAAGCCTTAGTTTCTATCTCTCTTTTTCTGATTTGCAGGTCCCTATTGTTTGTTTTTTGTATTTTTGTTTTTAACACAATGCAATAAAGCATTTTTTTTCTCATTCTAACAGTCCTTTGTCCTAATGTAGCAACACAACTACCTGACTGTGATGGAAGTCTTAGCATGCTACTGTACCTAAATAATTTTGTAAATAATTTCATAAATTGTATGGTGGGTAAATTAAAAATTTTTTAAAAAGTTGGTAATATTTTATAAATGCATCTGGCAACAAAAGAGTTAGTGATGTCTTCAGAGCAACTGAGCGCAGAATTTGTTTGTCTTTGCTTTAAAAATTTGGTCTCAAGAGTGACTGAATATTTGTAAAAGTTGCTAATTAGCACTGTAGGCGAGTTGCTAAACTCAAGGACAAATCAACAAACAAATTGTTACAGGTTAATTAAGCCTTTAGAAGACCATCTGCCATAATAAATCACAGACTACCTAAACTATGACCCATTTCCTAGAGTAAAGAAGTTTTGTATCTGATATAAATAGTTTAAAATCAAACAAACATATCTAGAGAGAGGAACAAGATATTGCGATGGGGTTTTCATCAAACAGTGTGGAATATCTTTCTCGTTCTTACTCACATCACAGATTCTGCTACTCGAATATCCTGTTGCCTTAACATGACATCTCTTGTTTTTAATGACACACAAAGTTTACAGTTCATTAAAAGAACTTACCAATGTCTTGTCGATATCCTTTCTGATATCTATTAGCAGCTTCCCGGCATCGCTGGCAGCCAGTCTTGCATCTAGCGAGAAGCGCTGGATTTCTGGCAGCAGACGAGCTGGATGTCCGATACGGACCACGTTTATATCCTTACTCCTACCGAGCCTTTCAACGAGATTGTCAACGGCAACATTGGACGGTGCGCAAGCGACGACCTGTAGAATGAAGGAACGAACAGACGATCGTTGAATTCCTTTGGTTCTTCTTTCAAGTTGTACGGTTTTTAATTTTAGAAAAGAAATTAGAGACAAACCGAAGATTCAAATTGTTAATAGGAAATAAGGGTTTAACACTTGAATAGAAGAGACTGAAATGGTAAAATGTGCCACAAACATGAATCGGCTGGAATGTCTAAACAATATAATTGAAAGCTATTTTGACTTAAGTGGACTTGAGAATTAATTTACTATAACTACAAATGTAGAATATAAAGCATGTCATGAAACATGAGCATTGTAGCAGGGGATCATCAATAAAAAATACATTGTCAAAAACTAACTAAAACTCACTACAACAAACTGTATGGTCATGGACTACAAGACAGTAAACTGAACTTAACTAAAAGACACAACATATATAACAAGACTACACTATACTTTACTGCCTAACATTGTTCTACACACCACTACACTGCACAGCACAACACTACACTGCACCTGACTAAACTACACTACACTGCACAGTACTACCATATGCTACACTTAACTACACTGCACTAACCTACACTGCACTAACCTACACTGCACTAACCTACACTGCACTACCCTACACTGCACTAACCTACACTGCACTAACCTACACTGCAGATTACTGCAATGCACAGCACTACAGAGTACTACACTAAACTATGCTGCACTAATCTACACTACACATCACTGCAATGGACTAAACTATGCTGCACTAACCTACACTGCACATCACTGCAAGGTACTACACTTAACTACACTGCACTAACTTACACTACATTAACGTACACCAAACTGCAGAACACTGCACTCAACTACACTGCACTATACAGCACTGAAATACACAACACTGTACTACACTACCCTACACAGCACCGAACTACACAACACTGTCTTGCACTGTACTACACTACCCTACACTTAACTACACTGCACTAACCTACACTGCACTAACCTACACTGCACTAACCTACACTGCACTACCCTACACTGCACTAACCTACACTGCACTAACCTACACTGCAGATTACTGCAATGCACAGCACTACAGAGTACTACACTAAACTATGCTGCACTAATCTACACTACACATCACTGCAATGGACTAAACTATGCTGCACTAACCTACACTGCACATCACTGCAAGGTACTACACTTAACTACACTGCACTAACTTACACTACATTAACGTACACCAAACTGCAGAACACTGCACTCAACTACACTGCACTATACAGCACTGAAATACACAACACTGTACTACACTACCCTACACAGCACCGAACTACACAACACTGTCTTGCACTGTACTGCACTACTCTACACAGCACTGAACTACACAACACTGCGCTCAACTACACTGCACTCGACTACACTTCACTACCCTACACTAAACTACACAACACACATACTCCACTACACTACCCTACACTGCACTACAATGCACTGTATCTCCTATACCACATCCCTTTATTTCACATTACCTTTAAGCCTTGATGAACAGCTTGTCGTATTACTTCTACAACCGTGGTTGTCTTACCGGTTCCTGGAGGACCATGAATGATCGCAATCTCTCGTTGTTGGAGAGCAAAGACCACAGCCTCTCGCTGAGATGTATCCAAGTCTGAATTGAAGAACTTTAAATCTGAAAACAATCAACAGAAATAGAAAATTCATATATATCCAACTATTTCATAACCCTTTTATTTGAACAAACGACCTCTGGAACAAACGTCCATTCTCTACCGACCAGCTGAGCAATTACGATATTAGTTTTGGAAGATAAATTAACCACGGATCAGATTATCTTGACCTACTGAAAATTGCTGCATTGCAGCACTGTTGAGCAGAGTCTCTTCACCTGGATTTAGTATTTCTTGTTTGCAAGATTAGGAATTTTGGGCTTTGTCCCTTTCTTTCAATTGTTTACCATGGATGAACTGCTGCAGTAACGATGAATGGTGGGGAGGGGAGGTTGAGGGGGGGGGTTGGAAGGTCCTCCCTCAGTATTTAAGAAAGTGATGCTCGGGTACATTCTCACTTGGATGGGGCTGTTTAGCGACAGTCCTGGGCAGGAATGGATGCGACATTGACAGCCTTGTTATTCTTTGAACGCTCAACATTGAGAGATAGGGTTAAGGGTATGGCTGGTGTCCATCCACAATCATCAGTTGGATAGGGCTTCAAATGAGTTATCTGTCGACTTCATCCTCATAGAATTCTGTACCGCTAAGGTATACCATACAAACCTTTATCAAATTTTGTGATATTCTATAAAGTCTACACCTGGCAACAGCAGAATGAATGATGTCACCAGGGCACTTTTCAGCTCAATATGTCTTTGTTTTTGTTTTTTCTTTGAAATCAATCCACAGAGGGAAAGAATAATTCTACCAAAAAAAACTGTTGAATGGAAACAGTGACAGCTATAGGGAACATTCCAAATGTATCAGGTCTCCAGGAAAAATCTACAAATAGATTATAATAGTCTATTAAGTCAAAGCTTTTGTGAAGCATTTACCCAGATGATGACATAGACCCCCTGCTGTGATCCATCTGTCTGGAGTTGTTGAAGGTTTAGCATAAAATAATTTACATTCAATCAAGCATACTGTATCTCAAAATAGGGACAAGTTATTGAGACTGGGTAAGTGTTTTTTTTTTGTTTTTTTTGGGGGTAGTGTGGACTATATTTCTCTTTGAACAATGTAAGTTTCACATTGTTTGCCACCAGAGTATTCCTGTAAACATACTACTGATCTCAAAAAGGAACTTTGCAATTATTTGAAACATTTCTGCAATACTGAAATGAAGTCTTTTTTTTTATCCATTTCTCCTCGATTTTTTCATGATTTCCAATATTTTGATATTAATTCTGACCTGATGTGTCAAAGTTCAAAGGTGAACCCAAAGAGGCCTCTCCAAAGAGGACTTCCTGCAGGTGTGAACTGTGGCTGTTGGTAGACTTGACCAAGTCATTTAATGCCCTGTAAAGGGAACAAAACATAAAAGTTGTGTTAACCATGAAAAGTCTTTGAGTTCTGCCCAAAACCAGAATTTAACATTTGTACAAAATAATGAAGTTGAAAGTACAATAAATGGAAACTATTGGATTAACAGTTGGTTTTGAAGATCTGTCATGGACTAATGACCATATCACAGACCACCTACCGTGTTCCAATTGCGGGGTGATAAAGGATTTACCTGGTAAACAAAAATTTACATTCAAACAACAACAATGACAGACAGACAAACAAACAAACAAAAAATAATGGGATGGAGTCTTCAACCAGGGGCGTAGCGAAGGGGTTTTTGTTGGGGGGGTGTGGAGAATTTGATTTGCTGACGGATCTGGAAGTGGTGACTGAAATGGGGGAGGGGTCTAAGGGGAGGGGTGTCCCCCTCTTTTTAGTTTTGAAACGTCCTTAGATGCAATCTAGTGCATATTTTAAGGCAAATTTGATTTGCCGACGGAT
>KN884418.1:87598-105901 GCA_000934455.1 Apostichopus parvimensis
TCCGCTCTCTTCACCTTTTCTCCTTGTGCCGAAAGACCCAAAATTTGCCGACAGACCCAAAATTTGCCGACAGCGACCAAATTATTGGGGGGGTGTGACACCCCCCCACACCCCCCGCTCGCTACGCCCCTGTCTTCAACTATTGTGGAAAATTTCCTCTCTAACGCATATATTTCACTTTGTCTATATATTCCTTTAAGAATTTGTTTTAACTTGAGGATTTATGAAAGTGTCCATCTGGTCAAGAAAAAGTTTTTCTTTCAAACAACCATGTCTAACAGTTACAGGTAGGAACCAGATATATATATATAAACAGCAGGCCTCAAAATTCAGGATAATTACTGGCTAAATTATGCCAGTGGATTTTGCTGTTGGCCAGTAGAAAAGAAAGTTTTTTTTTTGTTTTTGTTTTTTTGCAGTAGACACTAAGAAGTTAATATGATTTAAGTGGTTGCTATTATCAGCAAATACTATTGGCTGCTCCAATTAGCCTGTGCAGTAATTGATCAATGCTAGTTGCAGTTCAGGAAAATGCCAATGGGACCTTTATCTTTTAGCCAGTAGCAGTTTTAAGCACCAGTTTGCTTTCTATTTGAGAACAAGTGGATTAAACTTTGAAATACTAGACCTGTAAGAGCATGAATATTTATTAATATATATGAATATGCAGGTCATGCATATGCATGCTATACATGAATAAACATGAATATACATGAATATTCATGTATATCCCTTTAAGAGATAATCTTAAAGTCTGTCATCACTTATCATACAGATTTACAATCAATCAAGTTTTACAACCAACATGATATGAGTCACGATTCATCAGCCATATCGCAGTCGTAGCTGGAATTATCCTTCAAAACACAAAACCAAGACTGATGTATTAGAATAGATCAATAAAAATAGCTAAATAATATCTTCACACATAAAGATTTCATCACAGTAGTAAAAATGGAAGGAGAACAGAAACCATTTTTTTTTTTGGCCCGAGTACCGCGTTGTGATTTCCACTATTTGAATGGGTTTTGAGTTATACTTAATGACTGTAACAATCAAGTGTCTCATTTGAAAAATCATTTTGTCAGTGAGTCATGAATGCAACATTTCACTTAATATCAGTTTTAACAAGTAGCAACCTTCAAATATCACATAAAAAGGTACAGAGTACTTATTGGAACAGGTTGTTGTGTTTGGAATAAATTTACTGTTTGTGGAATTTTCAAAACTTTTCACTTCAATAAGTCCATTTTCATGTAGTTCTACTAAAACTATCACTGCATGGTGATTTGATCTATCAGAAAAGCAAGCAGCAATGTGTACTTATTTATCTGAGCACAAGAAAATTGACAAGTGAAGGGGAAGGAGGAAAGGGAGGGGTAGGGAGAGCGGGTCAGGGTCAGGGAGAGGGGAGGGGAGATGGTGAGGGTGAGTGAACGGGAGGAGAGAGGGAAACGGTCAGTAGGTCAATTAATATCAGGTATGCTTTGGGTGGTCAGGGTGCATCATTTAAATGTACCTAACATACTAAGTGAAGGCAGAGGGGAGGTGAAGTATAAGGGTATTGGAATGGGGGAATGGAGGAATGGGGGAGGACTGGTGGTATGGGGGGAGGACTGGCTGACATACATGTATAAAGTTGCAGAGGATGTTCCATACACCTTCTCCCTGCTCATACCCAACAGAGATCTTTAATTCTCACTTTACTGGCTGATGACAGGAATCAGAGAAGAGATAGAAATGGGAGAAAGAGATGGTTGAGTGGGTTGAGGGGTGGGTGGGTGGGTGGGTGGGTGGGTGTTTAGAGGGTTTGGAAGCAGAGGGGAAGTTACAGGACACATGAAAACATTGTATTATACCAAAGTATCTTTCAATGTTGCAAGCATAGAACAACTTTAGATACTTTCAGCAGGGGTGAAAGAGAGAGGAACAGAATAGAAGGGAAATGGGTGGTGGGGGGTTGGGTCAATAAAACAACAACATCGCTAATTACCTTTGGCGATGCGCAACACACTACCAAATTATCAAATCACAAGCACAAATCTAACAATAGATCTATTATGAGGGGGAGGGGGAGGGGGTTGAGGATTAGGGGATGGGTAAAAATATCAGGAAAAGAGTACCAGAGATTTCAGAGGTTCTATTTTTTTTCTTAAAAATGTTCTCTGTGCCAATTTGTACTCAAACTATCAACAAAGAAAGCTACTAAACAATCACATACTCAGAGTGCCATTGTATTAAACTGTCAAGTGGATTTAACCTATTCAGCAAACAGCTTGCAAATAGAACTGGTAGTAGATTTTTCACAGGGTCTCCAGTGGTTACTTGTCTGAACCAATCAAAATCATTTATGACATTTAAAGTCAGTGAAGATAAAAAAAAATAGGATAATTTGTGGTTATTTTTGTATCATATTTGAACGACATCTTGGTGGGAGGTTTTCAAGGAGAGTCATTGATCAATTTATAAAGATTAAGCAGGCACATGACTGATATGAACTACATGATCATGTTACTTACAGTGACTTATGTGGTGAGGAACTGCATTGTGGGTACAACATTAAAGTGGATCATGGTGTAATAATTTCCATAACTTTTCATGTCCCATACTGTTACAATACTTAAAAGACACACGATTACATCATTCAGTTTAAAAGCGGACATAGAAGTCAAAAAACAATAAATAAACAAGTTTCAAAGAAAAACTTATATACCATAAATAGGAACATTCTATCAAAATATTCTTTAATGCATATTTATGGTAAAGTTTGGAGGGGAGGGGGAAGGGGGAGGCAAAGGGGGGTTGATCAACAGATCTAGTTGATCAAATAAATACATTTAGTTCCCTGAGACTTATTTCCTCCCTACCTCCCCCTCCCTCTCCCCCCTCAATAAAGAACCCTCAAATATGGAAAACTAGACTATGGTTGGTAGGATCACTACTAGAATGCTTTAATGGTGCGATCAGGTTGGTTTTGAGAAAGCTGATATCATCTTGGAATGTTTATTGGCAGTTCACATTTGATGACATCTAATGTTGAACAATGTAATTGAGGGTTATTTATGCTAATGACGGAGAACCAGACCAGCACCGGTCTGATACAATACCGCAGTTAGTAAGGTGAGGTGAGTATTGTAAGAAGAAATAATATATTTATTGTTTGCTAATACTGGATTGGACATCATTGAACAAACTTTGAAAAAATAGGCAGAATAATTCATCTTTAAAATTGGACATAAATGGGTATTATTGTTATGGTTTGATAGTGCTCAATAATTTATTATTCGGTAGTTCAGAACAAACAGATTATATTTATAGGGAACAGGGATGCTTTCAGGTTTGTACTTTAGTTGAATTGACTTCAGAAATTGATATCATAGCGGAATGTCTATTGGTTACGGATTTAGAAACGTCAATGTTAAAAATGTTGTTTGGTGGTTAGAATGATGAACTGCAACGAGACCAAACAATGGATAAAATGTCACAGTTAGTAACATGAGGCGAGTATGAGAAGATATAATGCATATTCATTGCTTGTTATTGGAAACCAAGAAATAATGCATATTCATTGTTTGTTATTGGAAACCGAAAGGGGGTAATTGAAGAAGGGTGCAAAGAAATGTACAGTGTTTGAAAAACAATAATATTGGATAGTTCATTGCACTCCTAGGGGTATTGAATGGCTGCTTTTCTCTTGGGCTCTGATTGAACTAACTCAGAGATCGATAATATATATGATCAATAATATAATATATGCCACATTAACCTGGACTGTAATTTGAACACGATACTATACACAATCCTTGTTAATGAAAGATTTTAAACTAAATTTGAAGAGGAAACGCAAGTACAGTATGACGATGACCGAAAGTCTTTCTTAAAATAATTTATTCTGAAAATGAAATTGGGAAAAAAAATCTGCTCAAAAACCTTATATATTCTCTGTCACTATGAAAGCTTGGACACAAAAGCTTGTGCAATCAAATCAAGATTTTAAAGGGACAGCCTGACAGCGCTTAAGTGTGTAATGATGCAAGTCGCTAAAATTTCAACTGGGGTGACTCAGAGAAGATAGTGAAGTTTTTCTTGCTAGAGAATTAGAGATAACACCTTTACTCCAGTAAAGGGTTCGACTCCCAAGTCAGGTAAGTCAGTGGCAATGACCTCACTTGACCTCCGCTATGAAAGAACCCAACCGAACCACAGTTCGCAATTCGAATACCAGGACTAGCAAGTTTCACGGAGGGCTTCACTGCAAAGCAGCAATCTGGGGTAAGTACGTCAAGAGAGTCTGGCCAGGATTCGAAGCAGGAACGTAACGATTGATGGATGGACATGCTCTATAACTGTTACACGACATCTTCACTTATATTACGATCTATTCACAAGGAGATTCCACTCAGAAGTTGATGCCAGGACAAAATTTGTCTTCCACACAAGTTTACACCATTCACCCAGACAAGTATTTCCTTAAACACAGCCTATGTGAGACTATATACCTACCCTGTCAGCAGAATTAAGATTATGGACCATTTGGTTACACTATCTGAAATTGGCAGTTAGATAAAACCCTTTACATGTATTTACTTTGAGAAACAATCCTTTCAAGAACTGCCAATACATTTATGCCAGAAACAGAGATAACGCTATCTGCCACATTTTGCCAGGGGTTTAGGTCTTTTTATCAACATTAACGACTAAGACCATTTTTGACAAAATTTATTACTGATGTCAAATGAAAAGTGTTTTGTGTGAGAGGTTGCTTATCAATCCATGAAAGTCACAAAAAAATGGGGGCAAAAAAGGTGAAATGATAACCTTGATAGAAACTGAAAGAATAGGTGATAAAAAGGCACATGATTTGGGGGGAGGTGAAAAGCAGCTAAAATTTGTCAAGGATATATATTCAAAATGGCATCTGACAGTCTTAATTAAATCTAAGTCTTCAGTAAAATATCCTGTATACCCACTTTCGTTTTAAAGTGACACACTGCACTTGGACAAAATGTTTTTCAACGCAGAAATCAAAATTCTGTAAACTGGAGTTTCTGAAAACTTTGAAACAGAATGCATGTCATGTCTTTTGTTTAAGTTGTGTATCAGTAATTGTTTGACATTCCGTGACAGTGTGTGACAGCTACTTACCCCTTCATGGTTATTTCTAGATAACATCATTTGACAATCTTAGCAGCATGTCACAAATTTCTCTTAAGTTGTTTATGGGCAACATCATTTGACATTTGTGACAGCATGTGACACCTACCTCTTCAAATTCATTTCTAGGTAACATCATTTGACAATCTTAGCAGCATGTCACAACTTTCTCTTAAGTTGTCTAGATGTGCAACATCATTTGACATTTGTGACAGCATGTGACACCTTCCTCTTCAATTTCATTTCTAGGTAACATCATTTGACAACTTTGGCATCACCATTTTCTTTAATTGTTCTTAACTAACACCATTGTTTATCAGTAATGCCATTCGAGATTTGTGACAGCAAGATTATTTGACAGCTTAAAATGTTAAAACAGGTAACAGCATTTGACGTTCATGATATCATGGGCCAATTATATCCTAATCCATTTCTAGGTAACATTTGATATTTCGTGACATCTTTGTGGCACCATCCTCTTAAGTCATTTCTAGGTAACATTTGACATTCGTGACAGCATGTGACACCACTTACCTCTTAAGTCTTTTATAGGTAACATCGTTGGACAGCTTTACAAGCATGAAGACTTTGCCATCTTGTAACTGTTCCTCCTGATGTTCCACAGCTATTATCACTTTGGTTGACCTGAGCTGCCACACCAGACCAGTGAGGAGTTGAGAGGCGGCTGACGGTGAGCCCACCGATGGATAAACACCAACGACATCTCCTGTAAATGACATTGGAAAGACATCTTATAAATTACGTATGATATTCAAAAAATATTTTATATTCTGTCATCGTCAAAAACCAGATCAGGTCATCAGAAAAATTATGCCAGCGTTCCAGATTTTTGCAATCTTTATTCTTTCCATGATGATGAGAATACTCCTTTTTTTATACCAAACTTTCCTGGACCACCTCAGTATATTCCTAGGCCCCCTATTGACCCAAGGTACGAGGCTGTTGACCCCTGAAACCCTTTACACCAGACTTGTCACTGAGTCATGGGTGTATTTAAATATGCAAAATATGTAAATTTAGAAGTGTTAACATCACTAAATGGTTTCCTTCCTAAATGCACAAAGCTCAAAGCACTGAAAATATGTTGACGATTCATTCTTTTAAAACAAAAGTAATATGTGCAGATACATATATATCGTTAGAGTCCGATCACTTTGGTGTCTCGTACAATGAAAACAGTATCATTAGACTAGAGTCTGATCAATTGGAGCTATGTTGTTAAATCTTGTTCCAATATTAATACCTTCGTAGCAAACGTTACATACCTCAATTTGTAAAATTGTTTGCATGTTTGAAGCTAGTGTTACCATCCTGAAATGAATAAAGCTACCAGCCAACGTTGTCATTTTGAGAAGAGGAGACTCCTAGTTACTAGCGATTAATAAAAGTCAAAGCTGACCCACAAGGTTGGATCACTGAAATTATTTATGACAGGAATAATTTTCCGAGGATGAAATCCCCAGAACTCACTGATTTGGGTTTCGTTTATGAGCAAAGTTAGTTTCAAACTTTTATCTTATCGCACACTCATGACTTTGAACATAAGACTGATCTAAACTTAAGATAAGAATGAACGAGGCATTAGATCATTTATCTTACCAGGTCTGACCTGATTGGCTGGTAAAGATGGCATCCCATGATGCTTTGCAGGTTCAAAGGTTATCAAAGTTCTCCCATAGAGGCCAGTGGATTGGTTGGATACGACCAGCTTTGGGAAGCAAACTCCCTTCAGCGAGAGAAGTTTGGAGGACGTGCATTCCAATACAGATCTGAAAAAAAAAATATGATCAAGTTACTTCAATCTTATAAATTTAGAAATACTATCTGTCTGATTTTGGTGTCCTTGTTATGTATGTATCAGAAATAACTGCTGGGTAACGATATTACTGTACTTTTTTCATTATAAATCATTTTAATAATAATGATGATGATGACGACGACGATAATGACAACAATGATGATGAGGATGATGATCATATTAATAATGATGAAAATAATGATAATCATAAGAATCATAGTAATAAGAGTGGTAGTGGTAGTGGCATTGGCAGTGGCAGTGGCAGTAGCAGTAGTAACAAAAACAATAAGAATAATAATAACAACAATAACAAGAATAATACGAAGAAGATAAAAAATAAACAAACTAGTGACTACATATACTGTTTTGAAGATACCAAATGGCTAAAGATGAATACAACCAAAATAAAAGTACTGTCCAGGGGAATTGAAATTTGGAGAAAAAAACAAGACTACAGTAGACACTATTTCCTCTAATATGCTTGCAATGACAAAATCGACAAGAATACATGATTGAAGAGAAAATATGTATAACATGACAGTACTGGAGATGAAGATGTTTTGATCCAAAGAAAGAAGAAACGTATTTGGTTTTGATGGAACATCTCTGACATTTGGTTTTTCTAGTCATAACAGTCTTGTTTGAAATGTGAATCATGAATCTGACAATAACATATACGGCATCGTTTGTGAATGACATTTCCATTAACTGTTAATTAACTGTAGTGATGAGAAGGATAACTTCAAGTTTCTACAATGCTCCAGGCACTTAATTAATCAATCAATTAATTTACCTGGCCTCCTCCAGCTCTGCCTCTCGTTCCAACTCCAGGAGGAGCTGATGCTTTTGGATGAATTCAAATGCCATCCTTCAACGAAATCATCTACTTTATTATGGACTTGAGTTTTATATCATCAGCTCATGTCTGTTTGGGGGGAAAGAAATAATTAATGCAAACTGTTAGTTGCTATGACAACGCAGTTAGACATTTAGTCACTTGGTGGTACGTTTAAGGAAAGATTGCAATCATGCCAGATACATGGATAGGCTGTCTTATGGGCTCTCAGATACATGGATAGGCTGTCTTATGGGCTCTCAGATACATGGATAGGCTGTCTTATGGGCTCTCCGACAGCAAGAAATTTAAAAAGAGGGCGCTGTCATATCGGTCCCATTTAGTTCTGGGAAAATCGAAAAGCTGTTATGTTACAATAGTACCGGAATCATCAGCAGTAGCATGGCGTACCATGTGCTGATCAAGAGAAGTATAAGTTCTTTCCTGGTAATTGAAGGAGAGATCTTTCATGTCTGAAGTTTCAAGGTTTTGATCATTGTCGGATAATGTCTCAGTTTAGTTTTCATCCAATTTGATGCCAGAAGTGAGTTTACAAAAATAACAATCAAACGGTCATAACAAAAATTATTGGACACAACAACACTTTTCTTAAAGTGATTATCTGTCTCATATGCCCCCTAACACCAACACTGATGATTTCATGAACCGTTAAATGCTTTTCGACTTGTCAAGTTATTGGTGGTCAACCACACTGAAAATTAACCACTTGTAAGCAAAGGACAAATTTCAACTTAATTAATGTTAACTTGTGAGGTAGGGATAAATTGTGGCATAGGTGATATACTGTGGCACAGGGGAGGGGCACTTGGGGGGGCATGTGGGGCATCTAAATAATACATCAGTTCAAGAAACAATTTTAAATTTGCATATATCACCATCCTTAGTTACATTTTTTATTTACATTTTGCAGCCTTTAGACAAATGCCACAGTTGACACTATATGATTGGGACCAGAGCAAAAGAATGTGGTATTCTGAGTTACCATGGAAACAAACAGCCCTCATTAAAAGTATCTGGTGTCTGCTGGTTGTGCCAACAAGACCACAATCCAGTGCAATAGAACAAAGATTCAAGTTATTTGTTTACTTCAAAGTAAACTTACTACCATGTCAGTAAAAGAGTTCTTCTTCCCCAGGGGTCATTGCCAGACTAATAAATTTTCCAAAAAAGTAAACAGAACATGTTTGAAATTTTCCTTAATCTGGCTTAAATAATGTAACAAATGATGTATTATCTTTGTCTTAATCTATGCATAAGACTGATTTATGTTTCTGATGGGTCACACAACTCACTTTTTTTTTATATGGAAGGGTCATAGGTCAATCCCAAATCACTGCAAGTAATTCTCTTTTTTTTTTTCTTTTTTTCTTCTCTTTTTTCCCCCTCCAGTGTAACTCTGATGTCAGTCAGTACAAACAACATGTGATATAAGTGAAAGTAAGAGAAACTGTTGTAGGCATACTAAAGTAAGGAAGCTTATACACACCTTTAATCTACATGTAGAGCTCAACAGCAAGCTACCCACTGTACAGCAGTGGCATGTGCAAAGGGGAGGGAAGGGGGAGGGGACTGGGGAAACCATGGCCCCACCACCTTCGATGGACAATCAGGAGATGTTTGCAGGGATGCGGGGAGGGAGGAGGAAGGAGCAGTATATACTATCATGTACTTGTATCTAGTCAATTGATAGTTAACAAGGTTATCAATATTTATGACATGTATTAATGCCATGAATATGCATACAATCTGTCAGTTAAAATAATCCTACAAGGTTAAGCTCTACAAATGTGACCATATGGAAGTCTATCAAATCAGTTTCTAATGGTTCCTTCCATGCTATATACTATCCCACTCCCAACCCACTACCAACCAATCCCACCACCACCCACATTCGTACATCAATCCCACACTGAACCGTTCAAAGGTAGCCCCACTTTTTGTAACTGCAAGTCCACATATTAGGTACAAGTTTAAGTTAAAATTCCACCACATTCTCATTTTGCGACGAGATTACACTGTACAACCGAGCATGTTATAGCTTCTCCTCGGCACAGATCACAGTCTCAAGTCAACACTCACATGTGCAGCGAGTAAACCGACTGCTCGTGCCAGCGACAAAAATCTAATCGTTAATTACATTTGCCATGATAAAGACTGAGATTTTGAACAGAGCTCTTGAATACCAAAGAGTTGGCAGACATACTGCCAGTTATTTCAACATTTGTATAGTTATTAACGTACAGTACTACACCAAACAACACACTGAGTTTTCCCTTCATCCTAAAATTACCTCTTCCCAAGGTAACGTGCCTCAACATAAAAAGCTGGTGAAACATACAGCCTAATTTGATTTCAGTTTATTACGCATACTTTGAGGCATCTGAAGGCCAGACACCTCCATGTAACAGGCTAGTGGCAAAAGAAGTAAATTCATTTCCCTTATTACACACATGTCGGAGAAATGATTAGCCGTTCATTACCAACGGCACGACACATGTTTAATTTTCGAACCGACTATACTGCAGGTTTAGATGCCTGCAAGCTCTCACCTGAAATGAACTGGTTTCAAGTATGATCATACTATCTTATGAATAATTCATGAGCATCTTGTGTCTACAATAAGTGAAGTGCAATTTGCTTAATTGCATTAGCCCCCTAAACCTATTATCTTGCTGAGGTTCCTAAAATTCCAGGAAATTTTTCCCTCCAGGTTCTCTTCCCAAGTTCTTTCAAAATGTTTGACAAGACATGTGGGGGGAGGGGGGATGGTGGGGGGAGGGATTGAATTTGGAAGGTGAACAGAAGGAGGAAGGTTTATATGACCACATAGCTACCAGCTGTGTGTAGTGACTCACACAGTGCATTGAAAAATAACACATCCCTGTTATCCAACAGTATCACATTAGTCTTAAAATCCTGAGAGTGAAAAGGTGAAAATGTTGCATGCATGTCTTAATTATGACATTACTGTTTAAAGATGTGTGTTATGATGTACCTAACTACATCTATTCAGTTCATTATAATCTTAACAATTGTTCACGTTTGAATTCACATTATCAAGAAATTTGGGTTTGAAATCATCAATGAATGTCTTTTATATTACATTTGAGGATTATAATAAAAAATCATTCATGCACACAATGATGTTTCATTGATGAGGGAGTTCATAAAATTGAAGGTTAAAGCCGAAATTGAGGTCGAGTTTTGCCTGTCTGTTGTTGTCAGCACATATATATATATATATTGTAGGTTAGAAACTAAACTCAGTGTAATGTAGCTACTGTCGTTGCCTTTGACATATGATTCAGAAGTTGCTAATTAAGCATAATGCATAAACAGTGGCTCCTCAAGGTCACCTTAGTTTATTATCTCTATAGACACTTTCAAGTAATCAAACAGACAGACTATTAGTACACACTACCATAGAAAACATATACAGACATAGATGAAATTGTTATTTTTGATAGCATTAGTTCAGCAAGAAACCCAACTTGCACACAGATAAATGAGTAAAAATGTAATCAAAGGACTTTTACAATGGTTCTTTAGGGCTACCATACTTTCTTTCCCCCTCCTGTTTTTCTGTTCACTTTTCTTTCTTTTTTAATTACAGTAAAACTTTGTTAGCAAAAGTAAAGCAATGGCTACAGGTATTATTGCATTGGAAAACTTTGTTCAGACACGAACCCAATCTACTGTACAACCTGCATCCAAGTTTGTACATGGAATAACTACGACTAATACACTACAGTATGTACTACATGGTTGCATAAGGCTACCATACTTTCTTTCCCTGTTTTGACTGCCTCAATAAATTACACATACTATACAGTATACCACAACTTTGTCAGCTGGAGCCAGAGGTTACTCTTTAGTATATATACATGGTTATTGTTACTTCTATGACAGCTTTTGCTACATAACCCAACTTATTGTACAAGAACACATTGTGTTTTTTCTCCATTGCCAACACATGGGTGAATTATGACTATATTACATCAGTGGTCCCATAAGGCTCCCATACTTTCTTTTACTCTCTCTCGTTACTAATAAATTACACATACTGTGTGTGTACTAACTGTATATTACTAATA
Source organism: Apostichopus parvimensis (assembly GCA_000934455.1). Taxonomy (NCBI): domain Eukaryota; kingdom Metazoa; phylum Echinodermata; class Holothuroidea; order Aspidochirotida; family Stichopodidae; genus Apostichopus; species Apostichopus parvimensis. The sequence continues at coordinate 99,522 of KN884418.1, forward strand.
AATTACACACACTGTGTGTGTACTAACTGTATATAAATTGTCAGTCATGAGCCAATGGTTACATCATTATATACATGTATGGCTAATGTTACTTTGACAAGCTCTGTTCATGGTTGGCTTTATGAATGTACCTCCAATGGCCCTGAACCTTAACATCACATCTGTCTTGAGAATTAATAACCACTTAGACTAGCTCCAGCTCTCTGCTGGAGAGCAGATCAAACAAGCTGTAAAAACCTCAAGTTCTGTCAAAAATACCAAAATCACACCAAGCAGGAATGAAGTTAGAAAAGAGGAAAACTGTCATTTTAACCTTTTATTTAAAAAAGATATAACATTTGGGATATAATCATTTTCTGGGAAAAAAGTAATTGTCCTGTAAACTTTGACAGCAGAGTTAAACGCTCATGTACTGGTATTTAATTGTGTTGCGGTAGCACTGTGACAAACCTACACATCAGGTATTGACACAGAGCTAATAATATGGTAGGACTGTGTCTAGATGGATAACCAGAGATTTACATCATGTGAGTATGAGACTGAACAAAGTTCTTTAATAGACCCTGGCTGAGAATGAAGGAGTCTCAAGCCACACCTGAGACTTAATCTTCCCATGTTTGAGAGTTTCTATGCATCACTCATTGCAGACGGAAGCTATGGGTGTGATCATAGGCGTAGGAGCCTCATTTGATTTGGGGGGGGGGGGGGCTGTAACGACTTGCCCGAAAAATACAACCAAAATTGTTTGCGCCCTCCGCGTGCGTTCAACATGTTAATGTGCATATCATATAGGCATTCATCGGTTATTACATCACATGCCAATAACATCAATCATTTTTCCTTTTATCACCCTTCCATATTGGTTATAATTATTGGGGAAGTCGTTACAATAATAATGATCATAATAATATAAGTTTAACCATTGAAAAACACATTGCAAATTATTCTTTTTTCAGTAGGTGCCCGAAAAATTCTCAGCATATTGCCCGAATTTTTACAAAAAGTTTTGGTTGGGAGGCTGCAGCCCCCCAGCCCCCCCCCCCGCCTCCTATGCCTATGGGTGTGATTATTGGCTGGGGTTGGAGGAGGGGGACCCACAATCACCCAAGCTACTGAGGTTTACTAAAAGTTAGACTTTCATTGATCCAATCTACTGCAATCATCTCTCATAGTTTTCACCGAGAGATGTTTAACGAGGGATTGCTTTATGGATATTAATCCATTCTCAACATCTCAACATTCCTTTTTGGCAATATTTCCTTAGACTGAGAGAGCTAAGCCTTAAATATACAGAAATACATAAGAAATGGAAATATAGTAAAATAGATATGTATGCAAAAAGGGTTTTTGACTCCACTTCCAATCAACATCTTGTGAAATATACTACATCGGTTCTTTCTCAATTTTTCACCTAAAAGCTTGTTCTTTTAACTAATGCACATTTTTAACACAGCAGCGAAAAGCCTGCAGAACTGGTTAAAATACGGACACCCCAAGTTTGAGATTGAAGAGAGAGATGTTCAGTCGTGTATCACACCCCCACCTCCTGTCCCCTCTTGAACATCATTGCCAACCCACTCAACTCCATTCCCTTGGGGACCCCCCCTCCAAAGTTGGGACATTCATTCGTTCTTCTTCATATCCATCTGGACAGGTCACTGAAGGCTTTCTGCTCTGTAAAAGTTTAAGTTATCAATGAAATATAGCAATATAAACACCTATAGATATTGCAATCCTCTTCTTTTCTCTCTTTTTTGCCATATTTATGAATTTATAGTCATCTCAAAATGAATTGCAGTGAAAAGTGTAAAACACATCACAGCTGTATTTAAGTCAACCACTCATGTCAAGTCACGTCTTAGTGATAGGGTTACAATACATGCCAGAATTAATCGGGATTGTCAGATTGTTGCAATGAAAACATTTATCGTCCTTCTGGGCAAATTTAATTGTCCCAATTTGTTTTAGATCCTTGTGATGTTCAAAAATATCAAGTCTGTTTTTACGATACACGAACTAAACAGGGTACACATGTAGAGTATTAGTATCATATATGAATGTAAGAGATGTATTAAATGTATTAAATATGAATGTAAGAGACTGACTTCGGTCAGCTTGCGGCTTTGATAAGCCAATGAGGCTTCTTCGTGAGTTCCTGCTTGCAGGAGGATCTAAAATACATACATACATACAATACATAACCTGTTTGGAAGCATTGTGTTTATTCCTCATGCACAAACATGTATGATGGCCATATAATACAGGGATGTTCTCAGGAATATTTGTGTGCCAGGCGGATTTGTGCGGTAGAGTGATCCACGTCATGGGGGAGTCTCAGAGGTGGGGTACCCCCTCCCATTTGGAAAATTTTTGCAAATGAAATATGGTTAGATGATAAATGGTGCTATCTTTTCCCAATTCTGGTGCTAACTAATGTGGGAAGTATTCACCTATATTTTGGTAACTTGGTAAAATGTGTTAAATATATTATCAAAAAGGTGCCAGGTGGAAATGTTGAAAATAGTGTTTGTGCTGGGCTGCATTCAGAACTGCCACCCAGCGTGAGCACATCCCTGATAATATAACTAGCAATCACACAATATTGGCAGAAAGACCTGTGTAATGTGAGCTATTGTACATACCTGTAACACTAACATTAATGTAGAGTTATTTTGCGATATATAACTACCTTTCTCAACATTTAGGTATCTGTTGTTTAGACAAAACGGCTAAACTAAGTTAGTACTGACACAGTGTCTCCGCTTTTCAGTGAAAGAAATATGGTTACCATACAAGGGCTGTAAGTTACTGAAATGTGTAACCAACCACACCTTCATTAAATCTTCAGTTATATGCTAATGTATCAATGTAAACAGTAATTAGAAGATAAATTCATCACTGTGTTTATCCAAGCTTTGAATCGTTCAATCCTCTCTTATAATCGCGACTTATTTTCTGTTCCGCATTGATCATGTTGATATTTCAATGATATATATAATGAATAACAATCACCCCAAAGTTTTCAAACATCTGGTGAAATGCTACTGAAACAGAAAATTGAAAATTTCCATACTGACCTATTTGCCTGGGTTACAAGCAGTCTGCCTCTTGTCAGTTTATCAACTGGTGTAAACTGTTAACCAATACTTTCATTATCTCGTATAGTATTTGACAGTTTCTTCACCATGACATTTATACGATACGTTACTTCTTTTCCACAGAGCTGTTATTCATTTTGTCAGCAAATTTGAACATTTTGTGACATTCTTCCCAACACCCCTCCCCCACCTTCTCCTTCTTATTCTTACTCTACCCTCTCTATTCCGGTATATGATTTTCAGATTTCCTACCCCATGGGCTTTCCATGTCTCAGTATTATGTGGATTTGCATTGTAAGTTACCAAGGACGATATCGCACTCAAGCAAATTTAGAAGATTTAAGCAGGGTGCTATCAGTACACAACTCATGCAATGTTTCTTTTGACCGTAATAACACAAGACAGTTCAAGCATTAGTAAACGCTTTTGGACTTTCCTATGATTCTCTCCCTCTCTCTCTCTCACTGTGTCGCTGGTATAACCTTACTTTTCAATGTTGGTCTGCTTTACCAACCTGCTGGCTGCTGTCTCCAACACTTATGCTAGCCTATTAATAATTGTCCTTCTTGAGTCAAGCCTATTTTTAATTCAGGGTGGTGATGCAAAACTTCATATTTAACACTGGCCTAGCTGTAGGTCCTACTGTAATTGAAGCTGCGTTTTCATGGCAAGTTGTTGTCGCTTTCTCTCACGTTTTTGGCTTCTACCAGTAGAATGAGTAGTGTTTTGCAAAACCCACACAGGTTCTACTACTGTACTGTAACTTAAGTTTCGATTAGTGCTTACTAGTACTAGCCTACCTTAGTGTTTACCTACTGTAACAACTAACACAAGGCTAGCCTAGGTCTAACTTAAACTTAAAATAAGGCTAACATTGGCCATATCATACTCATAAGTCATAGCCTAGTCATACTTCATAGCTTGCCCTAAGGCCTACTGTAGCTCTAAACTACTTTAGAGTTACCCTAGACTAGAGTTAGACCTAGACCAGTAGCAGTACTGGCACTTTTGTGGCAGTAAGCTATCCTAGCCTAGCTTTAGCGGTGCATTATACCAAGCTCTCAGTTAACGTTAGCCCTATACGGGGTGGGATAAGCCGTACGGCTATGTGAGAACTAGTCTTGGCCTAGGCTAAGTAGGTTTCCATAAGGACAACACTACAGTGTAGGCCTAGGTTAGGTCACAAGACTTAGGCTAGGTCACAGTCACACTTAGAAATAACAACTGCCCTGGAAGATACTCACATGTTTGAGAAATTCTGTACACTGCCTAAGAAATCATTACTCGGGGAGGTTCTTGCCATTTTTAATTGACATGACCTGCTGCATCGTTAGCGTAACCTACTTAGTAAATAGCATGATGTAGTACTACTACTACTAGTGTGTTGACAATGACACAATACCAACAGGTTCAGTCTGCATATTACTATACACTGCAATGTGGTCTACCCACCTGATCTTATGACGTCAAAATAACAAGCATATATATTGCAATTTCCGCCCATCAAGTTTGGTAACTCATATATAAGAATGGTCGGTGAATTTTTATCGCATGCCTTGAAGTTTTTGTCAATAGTTTAACATTCTTTCATTTTTAGCATGATCGAAATGAAATTTAGTGAAAGTGTGCATATTATTATGGACATTTGTGAAATGTTTCGAGGCATTTTGGGGGTCATTTCATGTGAGACGGAGGACCTACTCCCGCAATTCTCAAAAACTTTTCTTCCTATTTCTCCAAAGTATGCCTAATAAATTGAATGTTGTGAAACCGACGCGTAAGAGAGGAACTTGTTTTGGAAAGAGTGATTTTACGTCATGTTTAATTAATCCAACTGATCCAGCCTCACCCATTCTTTCATTGCTTCGCACGTCTTGAAAGAGATAAAGAAATAGTTCGTAACGTAGGCACCTAATAATCGCTCTTTCGCATGTTTGCAGTTGATGTATATATTCAGGGGGGTAGGATCGAGCCGGGGGACACTGGGGGCACGTGCCCCCCCCCCCCCCCCACTTTCTTCCAAAGTAGCAAATGTGCCCTACTGGCAAATAAAATGTGCCCCTTTGATGAAGAACTGTCTTTTGTATATCTTAAGCCTTTGTTTAATTTAATATTTTATTTTAATTATTTATTTTTAGTCTGTACATGCTATTTTTAAAATGTCATCCCATATCTTTTTGTAGCACGGTTAACAATAAACAATGTCAATAAATAGTATTGATAGCATACTAACACATCATATATATTTAAGTGATATGGCCGGTGTATATCGGTTTATAGCATAACGAGTGGTGGTTGTGGAATGAGAAAGTGCCCCTCTGATGTTGTGCCCCCCCCCACCCCACCCCTCTTTGGAAGCTTCCTACCCCCCCCTCCCCTGTATATATTGCTGTACATTGTAACACAACACAAGTTAGGATATGCAGGTTCTTTGTGGGTTCCATTATGTTAAACTCGGGGTTAGAACCTTTGGTTCTTTATATGTGGCATTGTCTTACACACTTTACAGAGAATCGAGAGAGTATAATAATTCAGTCAGGTCTATCTAATTACGGTTAGCAACCTTCACTTCACAAAGAATTCTAAGTTCCCAAGGACCTAACATATTACGTTATAATATTACGTGATGTTTAATACCAGTTAATAACCATTCAATAGCAGCTTGCATGATTCGGGCTTTGGCTTTCAGGCAGTTAAGTTTAAGCTAAAAGATTGAGCACATAATAATAGGGGGATTGGTTTCCTTCACTCGTGCATCTGTACACAATAACCCCCATCTCTGCCATCCACTCCCCTTGAGACGTCCCCCTGCCTTCCAATCCCATTGAGACGCCCCCCCCCCCAATTCACCCCTTTCCAGCTTGCACTACTCTCTCTCCTGAACTACAAACCATTCTCGATACAGGTTCTTCATGTAAACAATGCATGACTTACCAAGCTAACCGTCATCTGTTCTACTTGGCTTTTTTCTTACATAGCGCCCTCTTTATACAAACTTTTCGTTCTTGCACACGGAGATTTTGTTTTCGGCTGTCTATTCAAGTGTCCTTCCGCCGTTAAGTTTATGCACCGCGACGCCTCGTTGAGGTTGGATGACATAGGTCACTGCTTCGAGGACCCTGGTCCATATTAATAAAGCAGAAAACTTCAACTTAGTATACAAAAAAGAACAGCTCTAATGTACGTCATACACGACTTTTCTTTTATTATTGACAGTACACGGCTTGCAGCAATGACATAGTGCCGTCATGATATGAAGACTTTATATATCACTTACCCCTC